>CAJPVJ010001727.1:0-15262 GCA_905397405.1 Oppiella nova | reverse complement strand
AAAATTACCTTAATCGCGATTGGTGCATTCTTTCCCACCTATACCAATAGCGTATCTGCCATACATGGTGTTGATTCAAAGTTGTTAGAAGTGGCAAAAGTATACCGTCTGACCTATCTACAAAGTATCTTCCAAATTGTTCTGCCTGCTGCATCTCCTGGAATTCTCGTTGGACTAAGAAACAGTTTAAGCCTAGCGTGGATGTTTATGATTGCAGCAGAACTGATTGCAGCGACACAAGGTATCGGTTATCTACTCAGTGATGGTCGAGAAACCTCACGGCCCGATATTGTGATTATTGCGATTATCTTGCTGGCTGTCCTTGGTAAACTCACTGACAATCTGATGAAATTGATTGAAAACTGGTTTTTACGTTGGAGAACATAAACCGCTCAAAATACGGCTTTTGATCAGCCGTATTTTTTAAATTGCTTATTTGCAACTTGCATTTCTGCTTTTCTCTATGAAACACTGTCACAGTAATAGTAAGGTAGACAGTATGATCATTCGTGATAAAAGTAACAGCTTCGCACTTCTCTTTGCTTGGCACGGCACCATTCTTCCCAAAGTCTTACCCGCATTAACTTTTGTTGTGCTGATCTCGACAGTTCTGGTTTACCTATCATCACATCACTATTTTACAATTCCTGCTGTACCTGCAATTGGGTTTACCGTGTTCGGGATTATCCTTTCTATTTTCTTAAGCTTTAGAAATACTGCATGTTATGATCGTTGGTGGGAGGGTCGTAAACTCTGGGGTGCTTTGATTGCAACCTCACGCCATCTTTCTCGTGACACGCATGTTTTGCAAGAAAACCAGCGTAAAGTTTTAATGTATCGTGTGATGCTATTTACCCGTTTATTAAGAAATCGTTTACGCAATCAAAATCAGTCCATTGAATTTTATAAAAATAAAGTTGATTTAGATGAATTAAGCTTTAGCCAACTGGCAAACCACATTAATGCTGCACAATTTGTTTTAGAAGAAATCCAAAAATCTTTAGTGCAATCACTTAAATCAGGTGAAATTTCTGACATTATCTATCAAGGTTTAAATCATCATATTGTTGCAATGGGTAATATTCAGGCTGGCTGTGATCGCATTCTAACCACCCCATTGCCTTATTCTTATTCAGTCTTATTACATCGCACAGTATATTGCTTTTGTTTGATTTTGCCGTTTAGTTTAGAAGCAAGTTTAGGGATTTGGACACCCGTCATCGTCAGTTTAATTGCTTATTTATTTTTGGGACTAGATGCTTTGAGTGCTCAGCTTGAAGAACCATTTGGCCTACAAGAAAATGATTTACCTTTAGATTCAATTACTCGTTTAATTGAAAGAGAAATGCACAGCTCTCTGGGTGAAAAACTCTTAGAGCCGATTCAATTGGTGAAAAGTAATTTGACTTAGCTGGTTTTTCTAAAGGCTATATTTCAACCCAATCTTTAAAATTTTGAATAGGTCAAATTCTTTTAATACTATTTATTCGCCAATAAAAAAGACTTTGTTGGATAAGCAACCACCGCCATCCAACAAAGTCTTTTTAGATATAGCAATGCAAAACTAATTTGGCCACTGACCTAACGTGACACGATCATTACCGCCATAGTCTTTAACAGTTCTGACCTGTTTAAAACCAGCACCTTTAAAAATGTTTTGTACCGCTTCAGCTTGATCATAACCATGCTCAAGTACGATCCAACCTTGAGTCGCCAACCATTTTTTACCTTGCTGAACAATATGTTCAATATCCGCCAAACCATGCTGCTCAGCAACCAAAGCTCGTTCAGGCTCAGAAGCAAGATGCGGCATATGCTCATCATCAGCATCAATATAAGGTGGATTAGAAACTATCACATCAAAAAATTGACGATTCAAAGCTTTAAACCAACTTCCTAGAAAAAACTTGACCTGCCCCAAGTCATGCTTTTCAGCATTATGTAAAGCAACTTCTAAAGTCGGTTCATAAATATCTGTGGCAATAATAGACCAATTTGGACGCTCACTTGCCAGCGATAATGCGATCGCACCTGTACCCGTACCTAAATCAACCATACGAGTATCTTCAGGCAAATCAAGATTTAAAACCGTTTCAACCAATACCTCAGTATCTGGACGAGGGACTAAAGTGTCTCTGGTAACGGTTAAATCCAAAGTCCAAAATGGTTGTGAGCCAGTTACATAAGCCAAGGGTTCACCCGCAGCAATCCGCGCTAGACCCTCAACATATTGCTGTTCTTGCTCAGCAGTTAATTCTTGCGTAGATTTAAGTGACAAATCAAAAGCATCAATTTTTAAAATATGCTCAAGTAACCAAGCATTTTCTTGACGCTCATAACTTTCAGCTTCTCCACGTAAGGCCAAAGCCTGTGCAATATTCATTAACCACCATTTTGTTGTGCAAGCATCGCCAACTGATCTGCTTGATATTCGCGATGTAAGCTGTCAAGTAGCTCAGTCAAATCACCTTCCATTACTGCATCTAACTTATATAAAGTTAAATTAATACGGTGATCTGTCATACGACCTTGTGGATAGTTATATGTGCGGATACGTTCCGAACGATCCCCTGAACCTACCAAATCACGGCGCATTTCAGATGTTGCTGCATCGGCTGCAGCACGTTTCGCATTCTCTAAACGTGAAGCCAGTAACGCCATCGCTTTTGCTTTGTTTTTATGCTGTGAACGTTCATCCTGACATTCCACAACAGTACCTGTTGGAAGATGGGTAATACGTACAGCAGAATCAGTTTTGTTAATGTGCTGACCACCCGCACCAGAAGCACGGTAAGTATCAATACGTAGATCCGCAGCATTAATCTCTACTGTGGTGTCTACATCAACTTCTGGAAGAATTGCCACAGTACATGCCGAAGTATGCACACGACCTTGTGACTCAGTGGCTGGAACACGTTGTACACGATGCGCCCCGCTTTCAAACTTCAAGCGACCGTAAACACCTTCACCATTCACTAGACAGATAATCTCTTTATATCCGCCATGCTCACCTTCATTTTCAGATAAGATCTCAATACGCCAGTTTTGAGTTTCAGCGTATTTACTATACATACGGAATAAGTCACCCGAGAAAATCGCCGCTTCATCACCACCTGTACCAGCGCGGATTTCCAAATATGCCGAGTTGGCATCATTTGGGTCTTTAGGAATCATGAGAATATTCAACTCAGCTTCAAGTTGTTCAATTAAAGCTTTGTTCTCTTTGATTTCCTCAACAGCCATATCCTTAAAATCTGGATCAGTTAACATTGCTTCTGCTGTTTCAATATCTTCTTCAGCTTGCTTGTACTTTTTCCAAACATCGGTAATTTCTGATAAATCATTATGCTCACGGGACAAATTACGAAAACGCTTATTGTCTGAAATGACTTCGACATCTGCCAATAATGCTTCTAACTCTTCATGTCGATCACAAAGTTGGTCTAATCGTAAACGTAACGATTCTTTCATTTTAAATACATTCTCAAGCTAAGCCTTACCAAAAAACATCGAGCTTTATAACAGCCCATTTAAAATTGGTAAGAAAATTCTAAAATTGTGCCTAGTTTACCGATTCTGCCATTTAAATGACACATTTATATAAGCGCCATCAAGATAAGCTATAGAATTTATAGCAAGATGATCCGCATGATTTTTGATTAGATGCTTTTATTCTCCATTATTCATGCTAATTGTTGACTAATATGGGTGTTTTAAAATCACTTTTAATAGAAAACATACATTCAGATACCAAACGCTATCAATTTTCAGATCCCTCTCCACATTTTTTGGAAAAATTTTTGTTACATTTGCCACATCGAATAGAGATAGAACTGTCCAGATAAGGACATGGAGCAACACATGAAATTTAATACGATCATATTTAGTACTGTATTGGCAGTAACTTCAATATTTACAGTAAGTGCTCATGCTGATAACTCAACACGTATCGCAGCAACCTCTGCTTTAGGTAGTGTCGTTGGTACTGCTGTAGGTAAACAAATCGGTGGTAACACTGGCGCAATGATTGGTTCAGCAGTGGGCGGTGCAGGTGGTGCTGCTGCATCAACCAATAGAAAAGACCGTACTGCGGCTGCAATTGGTGGTGGTTTAGGTGGTGTTGGTGGCTATACCGTAGGTAAAAATATGGGTGGTACCACAGGTGGTTATATTGGTGCTGCTGCTGGTGCAGCGGGTGGTTCAGTTCTTGGTAAAAAAGTTTCTCAAGACCGCCATGCAGATCAACGTAAGTACAATAAAAAGTACTACAAAAAACACCGTCGTCATCACTAATTGATCCTTGAACGATATCAAGCACCTTCGGGTGCTTTTTTGTTTTTCACATTACTCTTCTCATTTTTCTTAAAAGATTTTTTCGAAAAAAATCACCTGCATATTAAAAAAATGAGAAGCATGCCTTTGTATAAATCCAAGTTTAAACAAAAGTTGATGTGCAGCAGCATTATTTAATTCAGAAAACGCGATGACCGATTGAAAACCTCTAGCTTGAATATCTTCACATAATTTGATTGCAGCTTCTTTTATATAGCCCTTTCGCCTTTCTTGTTTTAGCAAACGAAATCCTAATTCAACGGTTTGATTACCATTCAATACGCATTTTTCAAAACCACAATATCCAATAATTTGCTGAGTTGCTTTTAAGAAAATCGCCATTTTTGCATAGCCATATTCTTTATAATGTTTCTCAATCTCCCAAAATCGCCCTATGGCAGACTCAGTCGTTAAAACCCGATTGGGAGAAAAAGCCATAAAATCTTCATCCTGAAATAAAGCAGAGATTTCCAATAAATCTTTTTCCATAAATGGTTTTAAAATTAAGCGTTCAGTTTCTATCATTTGTCTTTAGCCCGAGCGATTCTTCATATTTATTCACATATCAATATCACGTTTCTTTATAGTCAAACCCCCTAATTATTTATACAAATGATTTTCATCCAGTCATTGATCATCAACGAAGCTAATGTTTTTTGTATGAAATCGAGAAGTTTTGGCTATGAATAAGTTTTTGTATTTGTGAATCCTAGATGGTTATCCTACCGTGGGGCGACATGGATGTCGCCATGTTGGGTGGGGGTATTTAAACTTTGAATGTAAGGTGTGGCATTGCAAGCTTTTTATCATCAAACAATTTATTTTTCCATACAATTGATTTAATTAAAAATGCTAATTAAGAGAAATTATATTCTTGTATATAAGTTTTTTAACAGGTTGACTATATGTTCTAGCTATACATTGGTAGAGCTGCATCTCAACAGATATTTTAATATTAAAATATCATCATGATTGTTACGACAACAATATTCCCCTCATAAGCTCAATACAAACTAATCATGAATAAATTAATCAGCCAAATATACAATCCACACACAAAACACAGAAATTGCTTACATTCAAATCCATAATTATTGCTAAATGTTTCGTTATTCTAGCCTCAAGTTAAAGAATTCGAAGAAGCTTCGATCAGGAGTTTAAAATGAAATTACAAGCAATCCTTGGTGCAACTGTAATTGCAGCAACAATGATGACGACTGCACATGCAGGCAACTCAACCAATACAGCATTAACATCTGCACTTGGTGGTGTGGTGGGTGCTGCGATTGGCCAACAAATGGGTGGTTCAACAGGCGCTATGATTGGTTCTGCAATCGGTGGTGGTGTTGGCGCAGGCGCTTCATCGAATAAACGTGACCGTAATGGTGCGATCATTGGCGGTGCTTTAGGTAGTGCTGGTGGTTATACCGTAGGTCGTAATGTGACGGGTACTTCGACTGGTGGTTATATTGGCGCGGGTCTTGGTGCTGCAGGTGGTTCTGCATTAGGTCAAAAAGTCAGTGACGACCGTCGTTATGATGACCGCTATGACAGCCGTTATGGACGTTACAATGATCGTTATGATCGTAGCGGTTATCGTAATGTTGATTATCGCTATAATGACCGTGGCTATCGTAAAGACAATGGCAATCATTATGGTCACTACAAAAACAAAAACCGTTGGAATAACTGGAAAAATTAATTTCATTGCAAAATTAATATCCAATCATTTAAATCAAGCACCTCTGGGTGCTTAATTTTTTTGGATAATAAAATCAACATCAAAACCACTAAATATCGACAATTTTCGATATACATTTGCACACTTATATCGTATTATTTCGATATATATTATTTTCGAGTTTAAAAATGTCGTCTTTAACAGATACCGCATTAAAGAATACGAAGTTCTCTATCCTAGAACTCGCACCTGTTCGAGAAGATCAAACAGTTGAGTTTTCACTTAAGCATGCATTGCAACTTGCCCAGCATGCAGAACAATTGGGCTTTGATCGCCTTTGGTTAGCTGAACATCATAATATGGACGGTATCGCCAGCTCCGCAACTGCTGTATTGCTGGGTTACATCTTAGCCAACACAAAAAATATTAAAGTGGGCTCGGGAGGGATTATGTTACCCAACCATGCACCCTTAGTTGTTGCTGAACAGTTTGGTACCTTGGCGACACTCTATCCAAATCGTATTGAACTCGGCTTAGGTCGTGCGCCTGGAACTGATCCAACCACCATGCGTGCATTAAGACGTGGTCGTCAAGAAACTGAAGAGCAATTTCCACAAGATGTTTTAGAAATTTTAAGCTATTTCGCGGACGCAGTGCCTCAGCAAAGAATTAAAGCAACACCAGGGCAAGGTACGCATGTGCCTGTATGGCTTTTAGGGTCGAGTCTTTTTAGCGCACAACTGGCGGCTAAATTAGGACTTCCTTATTCATTTGCCTCACATTTTGCACCGAGAATGTTAGGCCAAGCCATTCAGCTCTATCGTGACAATTTTGAACCATCCGCCTATTTAGATAAACCGTTTGTATCTATGGGTGTGCCTACTGTGGTTGCCCAAACCGATGAGGAAGCGGAGTATCTAGCCACAAGTGTGTATCAACGTATTCTTGCATTACTGACAGGACAAAGTTTAAAACTGAAACCGCCTGTAGCAACAATGGAAGGCCGATGGTCTGCATCAGAGAAAATGTCCGTACAAAACTTCTTGGGTATGGCGCAAATTGGCTCACCAGAGACAGTAAATAACGGTTTAAAGCAACTTTTAGAAAAATATCAGGTAGATGAATTTATTTTCACTTGCGATATTTATGATACACAGAAGCGCCTAGACAACTTTAGTTTGTTGATGGATTTAAAAAAATAATACAAATCAATCATGTTTTCCTCTTTACCAAAATGAAATGACAAATTTCATTTTGGTTTTTTTTTGATTTAACTGTTCTATAGCTTAAATATCCAATTGATTTAAAATACTATTTATTATTCTTCGTAATTAAACTCTATTTGAATTAGCTCTAATAAATTGAAAAGATTTGCCATCTCATTTCAAATCAGCATAATAGAACATATAAAAATCAGTAAAATAGTAATAAGGAACAACAATGAACCAATATATCAATAAACCCACCCCTGCTTTTATTGCAGTCAGTTGGGTGGCTTTACTTGCTGGTGCAGCAGCCTACTGTGTCGGTTTATTCAATGCAGAAATTCTATTGAATGAAAAAGGCTATTATTTAATCCTGATCCTTTATGGTTTATTTTCTGCTGTTTCACTGCAAAAAGTTGTTCGGGATAAACTTGAAGGTCAGCAAGTTACAGCAATTTATTATGGACTGTGCTGGGCTTCAGTGGTGATCTGTATTGTTCTGCTAGCATTGGGTTTATGGAACGCGACGATGGCATTCAGTGAGAAAGGCTTTTATATCATGGCTTTTTTACTTAGTCTCTTCGGTGCTGTTGCTGTACAAAAGAATATTCGAGACTTGGAATATCTCAGAACGCATTCACAGCCTGAACTACCTCAGCCCCACCCTGTTCAGCAAGTTGAAGTTAAAGAACTAGAAACACCAGAAGATAAATTTTAATTGTTAAACAATCCATTGCTCCAAATGATAAGACTTGTCCTTTTATGACAAGTCTTTCTTTTTATCTCAATCACTTAGCTAAATTTTCACATTCAAAATCAAACCATTACTGCGTTGATATTTTTCATCATTCCACAATGAATATCTTTGCCAATTGATTCACAGAAATATTAAATAAAATGCAATGAAATCCTTATTTTTGATAGATTTGCTATGGCTTCAATTGACTTAGAAAAAATGTTAGATAAAGTCAAAAACACACAATGGACTTTATCCGATATTGATTGGGATGCACCAGGTCGAGAGCTGGTTACAGCCGAACAATGGCCAAAACTTAAAGACTTTATGGCAGATCTGATGTGGATTGAGCATGTAGGTGCCCGTGCATTTTCGGCAATGTCAAAAAAAGCGCCAACAGCAACTTTACGGGAGATGTACGCCATCTTCCATGCCGAAGAGCAACGCCATGCCAATGCAGAAATGGCGCTCATGAAACGTTGGGGAATGTTAGATGGTGATATCCCTAAACCAAATAAAAATTTACGTTTAATTATTGAATGGCTAGATACCTATGCCGATGAAATGCCTTTTTATATTTTAGGCGCAGTGATTCCCATGCTTGAAGTGGCTTTGGATGGCGCTTTATGTACCTTTTTATTGGATACTGTAGATGATCCTGTTTGCCACCAAGCCTTTGAACTGATTAATGGTGATGAAGCACGGCATTTAGGTGTGGGTTTCAGTGTAATGGAAGCACAAGGGATCAATAAAAGCGTCATTGAGCTTGCCCAAATGGCTGCACGAGTAGTCGACCCACGTTTGATGCTGGGTATTTTGGCTTACTTACCCTTGATCAATAAAATGCGTGACAATGTCATTAAGCTCGGACTTCCTGAAGAAAAATTATATGCAGCAATGAATAAATTTTCGAAAATTGGCGGAAGAACAGTGGAAGGACGCCGTAACCCGTGGTTTCAAATCATTCAATTTCATGGCAAAAATGTAGTAGATCGCAATAAAAAATGGTTCCATATCCCGATTGATGCCATGGTTAGCATGACTGACAAGATTCCTGAAAAGTCTTTACCTAAAGTCCCAAGTTGGATATATCAATTAACGTCAGAACCCACTGCGACCAATTAGTATAAAAAGGAAATAATATGCTCGATAGGAAAAAAAGTCAAAATGAAGGTTTTTTTCAAAATCAGCCTGAATTTTTTAAACATTATAAAGGTAAAATTATTGCATCTGCTGAGATTAAACTCACCGATTTTACTGGTTTAAACGTGGCAATTATTGGTGCAAACCAACTTACAGTCACCCATCTTGGCCACGTTTTAAACAGTGCTGAATTTGTAAAAGTGTTTCAAATTACACCCGCTTTTATTTTACCGCAAACTGAAAAAGGGGTTCAAAAGTTAATCTCGCACCCTTTGATTATCAAAAACCGTCGTTTGTTTAATCATCGTGTTAAATCGATGTTAGCGATTCGTTATCTAGAGTCGCAAGTTCAGGAACAATGGTTAAAACGTCAGTTGATGCCGAACTCTGCGTTAAAGAGTAAAGTGTTTTTAAAATCCGACACCTACTATACAGCGCTACAACGTAAAAACTGTAAATTGATCACTTGGCCAGTCGTTAAAATTACTGAAAATGCCGTACAAAGTATGGAAGGAATTGAGCATTTAGTGGATGTGATTATTACCACTTACGAATAATAGATTGAGAAGATTCGAGTTTAAGAGGCTTCTAGGCCTCTTAAACTTGTTAAATTCACTATTCTTTGAATTATTTGACTACACTGCTGTAACGATAACCCTGTGGAGTCTTTTGATAACGTAAATAGTTATTGGTCAGTTTTCCTGAAGCATTCACCACTAATATATCGATATTTTTTAAGTCTTTTGAGATACGGATAAAATCTTCTGCAGAACGTTCCCATTCCTGACAATCATTTTCAACACCAATTGAATCAAGTTTTTGAGTTTTGGTTTCAAAAATGGGTTGCGCGACAAATTTGCCGTTATTCAACACAAAGGAGTGAATGCGATAGCCCCTTGAACAAGTACTATTAATAAATAGACTGGTGACTAAATAAACGTCCTGATTTTTAATTTTGACTTGCGCAATTTTATCGATAAATCCCACTTGAGCTAACTCTTGGGACGCCAAACCATTGCTTGGCTTCACTTGAATTAAACTATATGGTTCTCTCATCGTTCCCCCAGCAGAAACGTCCATCGTATAAAATTTGATTTTTCGATCAGGACTGTAATGGATATCCAGCATATTTTTTTCAGTGAGTTTTGCAAACGAATATGCAAAACTCGATGAATCATTTTTTATTTTATTTTCAATTTCACTGGAAATTTTTTCATTGTACTGATCACATTCACCACGCCCTGAACAGGTTTTTTGATAGTATTTTTCAACCAAACCATTTTCAAAGTTGCTCAATGATTCAGCATTGGTTTGTTGTGCAAATATACCTTGTACACTTACAAGCATGAAAAATGAACTTACTTTTAATATCTTATTCATATAACAAATCACACTATAAAAAATAATAAACATAAAAGAAAAAGAGCCAAATCTTGATTCAGCTCAATACTGTTCTTACACTACATCACACATCAAAAATTATAAGGATGGATTATCCAATACGACGTTTAAGCCCTGTCATTTGTAAAACACGTGTTGAAATTTCTTCAATCGACATCTCTGAAACATTTAAATATTTAATCCCTTCAGAAATATAGATCCCTTCAACAGCACGTAGCTCCATCTGACACTGCGAAAAGCTCGCATAACGACTATTGGCTTTACGTTCAGAACGAATGGCAACGAGACGTTCAGCATCAATCATCAAACCAAATAGTTTATTTTTATGTTCTTTCAGTACCGCAGGTAAACGATTATCGTCTAAATCTTCTTCGGTTAATGGGTAGTTTGCAACTCGAATACCAAACTGCAAAGATAAATAAATTGAAGTTGGGGTTTTACCAGAACGCGATACGCCGATCAGGATTAAATCTGCTTTGTCATAATGGCGGGTACGTGCTCCATCATCGTTATCCAAAGCAAAATGAACAGCATCAATACGTGCTTTATACGACTCAGAATCCGTCACAGCATGGGTTTGTCCGACTAAAGTTGTAGGCGGTGTACCTAAAACGTCTGACAACTTACTAATAAGCCCTTCAAAAACATCAAGATTTACTGCATTTGCAGTATTAATAATGTCACGAACATAAGGGTCAACCAAAGTATCGAATACCAAGGGTTGTTGACCATCTTTATCCGCCCTTTTATTGATTTCTTCGACCACATTCATTGCAGCTTCTTCAGAGGTAATATAGGGAATAATATGGATATCAAACTTTACATGAGGAAATTGCGCTAATAATGAATGCCCAAGGGTTTCAGCCGTAATCGCTGTACCATCAGAAATAAAAAATACGCTCCGCTTTATTTGGTTACTTTCTGACATTAAAAATCTCCTCAAACATTTGTCTTAGCGATGTATAATCTTTATAGTAAGCCCATCTTACATGACTATCACTTAGTTGAATCAAAATGCTAAGTTTTTTGTTATAATTTCATGCCAAGATAGTGATTAATACTGCATAAGTGGAGTAACAACTTTGGAAGCACGCGTAATCGGTCTGGAAAAACTAGGTAAACACGACGTTGAGATCGTGGGTGGTAAAAACTCTTCACTTGGGGAAATGATCAGTCATTTAGCAAATGCTGGCGTATCGGTTCCAGGTGGATTTGCAACGACTGCTGATGCATATCGCGAATTCCTAGAGCAAAGTGGCCTAAATGCTAAAATCAATGCAGAACTTGCAGCATTAAATGTTGATGATGTAATCGCACTTGCAGAAACTGGTGCAAAAATCCGTCAATGGATTGTAGAAACTCCACTTACTACAGGTCTAGAGACTGAAGTTCGCGAAGCATTTGCTGCCCTTTCTAACGGTAATCCTGACATCGCTGTTGCGGTACGTTCTTCTGCAACTGCTGAAGACTTACCAGATGCTTCATTTGCGGGTCAACAAGAAACTTTCTTAAACATTCGTGGGATCGACAACGTTCTTATCGCAATTAAAGAAGTTTTTGCTTCACTTTATAATGACCGTGCCATTGCTTACCGTGTACACCAAAATTTTGCACATGATATTGTTGCGCTTTCTGCTGGTATTCAGCGTATGGTTCGCTCTGAAACGGGTGCTGCAGGTGTAATGTTTACACTTGATACAGAATCTGGTTTCCGTGAAGCAGTATTTATTACTGCTTCTTACGGTTTGGGGGAAATGGTTGTACAAGGTGCAGTAAACCCAGATGAATTCTATGTTTCTAAGCCACTTCTAAGAAATGGCAAACATGCCGTTATTCGCCGTAATCTTGGTTCTAAACACCAAAAAATGATTTATGGTGAAGAAGGTGCTGCGGGTAAATCTGTTGTGGTTGTTGATGTTGAAAAAACAGATCGTCAGCAATTTGCTTTAAATGATTTAGAGCTTCAAGAACTTGCTAAACAAGCCTTGATCATTGAAGAACATTATCAAGCGCCGATGGATATCGAATGGGCAAAAGACGGTGATGATGGTCAAATCTATATCGTTCAAGCACGCCCTGAAACTGTAAAAAGCCGTGAGAATGTCGGCACAATGGAACGTTACCTGCTTAAACAAAAAGGTACAGTTCTTTGTGAAGGTCGTTCAATTGGTCAACGTATTGGTTCTGGTAAAGTTCGTATCGTTACTTCGATTAAAGAAATGGACAAAGTACAAGAAGGTGATGTTCTTGTATCAGACATGACTGACCCAGATTGGGAACCAGTGATGAAACGTGCGGCTGCAATTGTAACTAACCGTGGTGGTCGTACTTGTCATGCGGCAATTATTGCCCGTGAACTTGGTGTTCCTGCCATCGTAGGTTGTGGTAATGCAACAGAAGTGCTTGTTGATGGTCAAGAAGTCACTGTTTCTTGTGCTGAAGGTGATACAGGCTTTATTTATGAAGGTGCGTTAGATTTCGAAATTCAACGTAACTCGATCGAATCTATGCCAAAACTTCCGTTCAAAATTATGATGAACGTAGGTAACCCTGACCGTGCATTTGACTTTGCTCAAATTCCAAACGAAGGGATCGGTCTTGCACGTTTAGAATTCATCATCAACCGTATGATTGGTGTGCATCCAAAAGCTTTGTTAAACATCGACAGCCTACCACGCGAAACACGTGCGGCAGTTCTGGCACGTACTGCAGGTTATGCATCACCGATTGAATTCTATGTTGAAAAATTGGTTGAAGGTATTTCTACCCTTGCAGCTGCATTTGCTGACAAACCAGTGATTGTTCGTATGTCTGACTTTAAGTCAAATGAATATGCGAACTTGATTGGTGGTAAGCTTTACGAGCCTGAAGAAGAAAACCCAATGCTTGGTTTCCGTGGTGCGAGCCGTTATGTATCTGATAACTTCCGTGACTGCTTCGAACTCGAATGCCGTGCATTGAAAAAAGCACGTGATGAAATGGGTTTAACCAACATTCAAATCATGATTCCTTTTGTACGTACAGTATCTGAAGCGAAACGTGTTATTGAGTTATTGGCTCAGAACGGTCTTAGACGTGGTGAAAACGGTCTTAAAGTGATCATGATGTGTGAGTTACCAACAAACGCATTACTTGCTGAACAATTCCTTGAACACTTCGATGGTTTCTCTATCGGTTCAAATGACTTAACTCAGCTAACACTTGGTTTAGACCGTGACTCTGGTATCGTTTCTCACTTGTTTGACGAACGTGATCCAGCAGTAAAAGCATTACTTTCTATGGCAATTCATGCTTGCCGTAAAGCGGGTAAATATGTAGGTATCTGTGGTCAAGGTCCTTCTGATCACCCTGATCTTGCAAAATGGTTAATGGAACAAGGTATTGAATCTGTTTCATTAAACCCAGACTCAGTTTTAGATACTTGGTTCTTCCTTGCAGAAGAAAAGATTAAACAATCTTAATCAAAGCTGTTTAAAAAGACCCTCTAGCAGGGTCTTTTTTATGTATATTTTTTAAAACTTTGATTTTAATATTCTATGAAATATCAGATTTAAGATTGGTAGTTTTTAACGTAGATACAAACATTTTATATAGTTTCTGTATTAAGTTTTCACATCTGTGTTTGAATGTTAAACCAAGTTTCACAGTCACCGGTCTGCTGCTAAATAGGTTAATTTTTCTTGATATTTTAAGATTTCGTGTAAATTTAATGTTAATACATTCAAAAATCTAGTATACATAGTGGTTTAAAAAAGTAGGTGAACAAAGTTGCGGTTATGTTCATTTTCATCTACCAATTTTGTACTTTTAGATTTATTTTGAGAATTGAGTTTTATGCAAATTTACTTGGCGAGAAATAACCAACAAGCTGGTCCGTATTCAATTGAACAACTGAATCAAATGCTTGCAAGCCAGCAAGTGCTTTTAACAGATTTAGCTTGGCATCAAGGATTAACGGAATGGAAAGCGCTTGGTGAACTTACACAAGGTAAACTTGTTTATGAGCCTATTGGTTATGTCACACCAATGTCATCAAACAACGAACAAATTGATCGTCAAGAAAATCCTGCTATCACCAATATAAAAATTGAAAAAAGTACAAAAAAAATCATTAAAGCGGCACCTGTAGGTAAACGAATTTCAGCTAAACTTATCGACTTCGCCCTTTTGTTTTTACCCCAATTCATCGCTATTGCTTATTTTATGCCTGAAGATGCAATCAAAGTTGCTTCAGATGGTTTCTCAGTAGATAACCAAGTTAAAATTGCGGAAATGATCAGTCAAAGTATGCCGGCCTACCTGAATATTGCTCTGATGATCTTTGTACTTATTCTCTTGATCACTCAATGCTTTATGATTACCAAATTTGGACAATCTATTGGTAAAAAAATATTCAAACTGCAAATTGTTGATGTCAATACCAATCAATTGCCAGGGTCGTTAAGAGGATTTTTCGTTCGTTCATTCTTATTTCTTATCCTGTCTCAAGTTATGAGTGTATTACCTCTGATTGCCATCATTTTCATTGTTGATTTGTTCATGTTTTTCTCTAAAGAGAATTATGCATTACATGATCGTATTTCTAAAACCAAAGTTATTGATCTTTCTGAATAATTCAAATGGCGGTTATACCGCCATTTTTTATCGCTCGCCAAGCACAAAATAATAATTTATGTTTTTGTTTTCTTTATAATTCCGACTAAAAATATCAGGTATTTTTACATCAATATATTCAACCTCTATGTATAGCTAAGTTTGACGATA
>CAJPVJ010001726.1:0-15263 GCA_905397405.1 Oppiella nova | reverse complement strand
AATAGAGTTTTGTTTTCGTCACACATTTACACATCCACTATGACTATGAGTGAATGAGTACGAGGAGAGAGAGAGAGAGAGAGAGAGGTTGTGTGTGTTGTGTGTGTTGTGTGGGTTGAATGGCTAACAATCAAAGTAATAATAGTTTGGTGGCTATAAAGGGTATCTGCAGTGCCATCACAGCCATCAGTGTCATCACCAATAACTCATTGGACCGAAAAACAGATAAATTTGGCCAACAGTTCAAAGCAACACGTCTTCATTTACCACTCTTTTGGATATGTTTTCTTAAAATAGAGTTTTGTTTTCGTCACACATTTACACATCCANCATCAGTGTCATCACCAATAACTCATTGGACCGAAAAACAGATAAATTTGGCCAACAGTTCAAAGCAACACGTCTTCATTTACCACTCTTTTGGATATGTTTTCTTAAAATAGAGTTTTGTTTTCGTCACACATTTACACATCCACTATGACTATGAGTGAATGAGTACGAGGAGAGAGAGAGAGCGAGAGAAAGAGAGAGAGAGAGAGAGCGAGAGAGAGAGAGAGAGAGAGAGCGAGAGAGCAGAGACCACAGTAGTTATTGGTATATATGGGAAGAATACCAGAATCAGAAAGAATCACGCAATGAATTTGATACAACAAATCACAGCTATTATTAGATAATAATTAAACATTTGCACATTTTCCGTTCATTTGCCACAATTCAATACGAATGGCACATAACATAAGTCACACTCTAATGCCATTAACAGACATATTGTATAAATTTAATAAGTTTTTCACTCGAATGCAAACATTAATTACAACAAGAATTCCAAAAATAGTACTCAAAATGAGAATTGATTTTTTGTTTCACTCAATGAAAGTCTGTTGTCAACAAAAAAAAGTTACTATAGTTCGTAAAGAGAGGGTAGAAATCAGGAGTAATTTTTTCATTTAATGTATTAGATCGTAATTTTGTATTGAGTAACTATAAAATTATCTAGCCAAATGCTTGTCTAACTAATTTGTCAAATTTTTATAGTTTTATACAAATGTCTAAATATCGTGTGTTTAAACAGTAAAATAGTATGTTTTAATTTGAGTAATTATGTTTAAAAACGGAAAACTAATTAAGAAAGTAATTAGAAAATTTTATGTTATATGGTAATAAGAATTAATACTGAAACTCGCTCGACATAAAAGTAATAACAGTTATAATATTATTATATAATAAAAATAATGCACACACTATTGTAATAAATGGCAATTGTCTTAAGATCTAAAACAACACATTAATTGCCTTTAATTACAAATGAATGAATGATAAAGAAATTAGTAAGAAATTGATTTCATATTAGATATTAGACCAGAATTGTGAACAAAATGATAATAAAGTATTCAAAACCTTAATCTGGAAATTCTTTAGCTTAATTAATTAACAAAGTATTTAAATCTTATTTCATTTAAATAATACAAGTCACACGACGTATTGGGTTTCAAATTCATTGAATTGTTTAGATAAACACCACTAAAGAGTCTTTAAGTTTTATCTTAAAAGGTATTAAATGTCATCTTAGGCTCAATCGACACGCAATGCCTCTTAAGAGGTATTATTTATTTAAAATAAAGATTTGCAAGGCATTGAATCATTCAATTAATTGCAAACTAAAAGCTATTTCAATAAATATCAATATTATTGATATTCTCTAAAAACTAAAAGCTCACTTTTCGATAAGAATAGCAATCGTTTATATTTTATTTATACATAATTATCTCATTTATGACAAAAGCACTTGACAATTATGTTATAATCGGTATCAAAATAAAAAGTCACACTGATACTTGATGTAGTCTCATGTAGAGGACATGGAAAAAGTTGAACAATTGAAATAACTTCTGAGAATTTCTGAAATACTCGATCACAAGAATAATAGTGACAATAATATGAAATTCTTGTATAAAAACACAAGATTTATGATGATTTCGGTGCTCACGTATTGCGGCCTTAGATTGGAAATTATTAAAAAGATATCTCCTGTGAGTTCAGAGCAAACTATTCTTAATTTAGGATCAACTAAACTTTTGTTTTCTCAAACACAGTATAATTATTATATATACGGTATATAGCAATATATTGAGCAATATTTTGCAAATGCCATCGACCACCCCATCAATAGCACTCACTATACGGTCAAATAAAGCACATATTATTTAGTAGTGTTTGTGCTTTATTTTTAGCAGTAGCTATAGGTCTAGAATTGAAAATTCGTAAAATCGAGAGAATTGATGATAATTTAATTTTAAAAATGTACAAATGGGACACAAAATATTCTGTACGCTTAGTAGTCGTACTAAATATAAACACGTTTTATGAAAATTAGGAAATCAGTCTATTTTGTATTCAATGAACTTGTAAAGTAGGACTAATCATGTTATACATGCTAACATTATTAAGTGTTTTAATAAATTTTTAACATAAAACTAAAGGTTTAGGGCGAAGGAATTTTGAATTTATTAAAAACACAATTTATGACTACATGTCAGATAAGCAAACAATTAAATATTGATAATCAATTTTATATTTATAGATCGAGAGATATAAATGGTTTATTTAAAAGTTAATTAAATTACTAACACTACAAATAATTTGAATGGACGACAATTTGCTTTAATAATACGCTTCCCTTAAAAGGAAGTTATCAATGATTTTACACTTCAAACAATTGTTTTGTAAAAATAAGTTAATTCATAAAACCATTTTTTGTTAATTAAAATTATTTGAATGACAGGAAAGTGTACTGCAATATAAACACACAAAAATTGATGTCATAACAAATATGGAAATAATATATTCATAATTGTGTATTACTGTGTGTTTGAGTGAAATTTAAAATATTTATAAATTATATAATAAAAACTAAATTTAAATATTATAGAAAAAGCGTGCATTTAATGTAAAGTCTACTCACACTTGTTGTCTGTAGTGTCGGCCAAAATCGTATGGGGTTTGTGTAGTAGACCTCAAACTTTTCGATACTCTATCAATATTTATGCTCTTTTATTATTGTGGATATTAATAAATACTTCCTTAATATTTAAAGCAAAACAATTAAATTGTGATTTAAATTGAATTTCCTCGGCGTTTTAATAGTCGTGGGTCTCATAGAACTAAGAATGATATGATCTATAGTACACTGAAAGGTAAAAAGTATTGCTTTAGTCTAACCTCCCATTGGCTTACCTGCACTCCCACACAGACCTAAGCCTAACGCACAGACAATGCATTCATTTTTCGATATCGAAAACTTAGTTGAAGTTTGACTACAATCTGGTGTGAACTACAGCTATGATTCAATTGTGTAATTCTCGTGTCTGACGTCAAAATCGATAAATAAGACTCAAGTCTTCATTATAGATGTGGTTAATGTCTATTAAAAGTGAACTGATTTTAGTTTTTAATGCTAATTCTAGAGTAAGTTTGAATTTCTTAATTGATTTTTTCGTTTTAAATTAAAGCAATGATAAGTTGAATAAAGGTTTACCCAAACACTCGTAAATCATTGTGTACTATAAATATAGTCTATACGGTATTCTATGTCTTATCTCATTTGCACTTTATTTTCTCAGTTTAATATAATTTCCTGTTTATTATTGGTAAACAATATTTAAACAGAAAGTTCCTAAAAAAGTAATTCAAATATATTTATTGGCAATTATAGTAATAATAATAACATTTTAGTGCATTTCAATGAGTGTTTAATTAGTAAGCACAATTTGTTTTGCCAATAATCTAATCAAACAATAACTTTTCATTCAATTACACATTTCATTGAAATATCAAAAGCGATTGAAAATAATAAACATGTTTGTGTTTATTTTTCTTAAAACTTTTCACATTTTAAGTATAATTATTAGGAAATCAGAGATAAGGGGTTATTTTGAGTGCATTTAAAGTGCATAAGTATTTTATTATTCAAATTAATTGTAACTATTGTGCCCAATACATCAAGTGATCGTTAATTAATCTAGGCTATTATGCTCTATAAATACTATTATTATGATCAAGTGTATCTATCTATATTATTATAATCTACATTTAGTGTATTTGGCTCAGGTACAAACAAGCTCGTTTAATGCAATAAGCACTAAATACACTTTATATAAGTACACCTGATCCAATTTAGCGTCATTTTAGCATTTAATTTAAATTTATACATATATGTAAGTTATTCTTTGTTTATTAGTTAGAAATCAAAGTTCAATTATATTGTTTAAATATTAACATAGTATTTGCAATCCTTTAGCAGGTTATATATAAACCTCTATACAATATAGACTACTGTATAAATATGTAATAGTTTGTTTAGCTAAAACTTATAACGTATAACAGGCAATTAAATTGAATCATATGATAAACTTTTTAATAAGTTATCAAAAAAAAAGTTTCGACGATTGGATCATCACATGTGGTATTAATAACCACTGAATGCCTTATGAATGTGAATATACTGTGAAACAAGTGTCTCGGAAAAGGCATTGAATTGAATGTATGAAGAATTGAGTGCCAAAAACACCGGAATCGTAACGTTGTGTGCGAGTGACTCCTACTGCAGTGAGAGTGCATTGAATGCAAACATTTGTTTAGATTTTGCGATATTTTATCATTTTATTGACAATTAATTAATAAAACAAATGAAATACAAAATCAATGCATTTGTTGTCTTAAATACAAAGCAATCGACCCTTTATTGTCTTAATTAGTGCCTCAAAATGAATGTTTTGAAGCGATTGTGGATTCATTACATTAATTATCCCATAAATGAGCCGAAAGTAAGTTTTGAAAACTTTTTTCCTCTAAAATTAAACCCAAAAGTAGTGTTGAATTGAATGCAAAAGTGATTGTCATTTAAAATACATTCATGTCTTATGTTTGTGTCATTGATTTGGATGTGTTTGTGGCAACCATTAGGAAAAGAGGCGACAATTGCATGAATTCTTGAGATACTGTTTGGTGAAGAATGAAGACCAGGATCTGTTGGCGGACTGCGAGCCCCGGGAGCTGTCGATAGTGGTGAGCATCGGTAACATATTGATCAACCATCTGAACACTGATGTCCACAATGTGTGCTCACAATTGAGACCATCCGATGACACCTCCAGTGCTGTCTTCGACTACTTGTGCGGAGACATCGGTTCGCAACTGATTCGTGTGATCCGTATATTGAACCGAAAGGACGCTCTCCTCTATAACTGTGAATTGTCTCACCTTTTGGTCCATTCGTTGACTATTTTGTTGAACGATAAACGAGTGGACGATTTGGTTGGAAGTGATGCCAAAGTCAATAGAGTTGACACCCGTTGCCAATCAGTGCATTCAATCAACGACTGCTTCCAGACTTTGAGTTGCATTCAGTTTAAGCCTAACTTAGAGGAAAGCCTTTCGCCCATAAAAGTCAAGTCATTAGTTAAGCCGAAGAGGTCTACAGATCGGTTCCAATCGCCGATCAATTACGACATGTCTGACAGCGACGACTCGGAGGTTAAGTTAACAAACATTCATCTGAATAAGACTTCACTCCTCCACATGTCAGACATGACTACTTTCGACAAAACGTCGGTGTCTTATGATTCAAACGACGACTTCACTGATAGACATGACGTTCAGAAAGAAGTGTTTTGTGTCAAAGAAGAGGATGAGATAATGAAAACCAATTCAATTGAGTTGTTCTCGTGTTGTGTGGATATTCTGACTGAGTTTGCAATGTATGAACAGTTCCTCAAAGAGGATCAACTCTTCAATTTGATTCCTCGTGTTTCCTATTATATCAGCGAAGAGTTGAGTGCATCGATCGTTGATATGTTTAAATTGATTGATGACAACAATTGTCAGACATTATTACCGGTGATGAGTCGAGTGAAGAACCTGTTATTCATCTCTTACTCGACGTTAAGCCGAAGTACTACTGGTCTAAAGTTGTTTGAAAACATAGGTCTTTGCGAGCGTTTGGTGGAAGTGATGGAATATCTATCGACTTTACGTCAAAGTGAGGCCAATCGCCAGATTTGTGATATATTTTGTGGTTTATTACTATTATTCACAAGTATTTGTCAGTACCTTAATTACACTAAGCATTACGTTATTGTCTTAAAGTTGATTAGATTATACACGAGTTCGGGTGCAAACCGTTTGCTCTCATTTATAGTCAAATCGCAAACTAGTCTTATGTCAGATATTGAACCCATTGTCAATGCACTCAAGCAACTGATTATTTCTCTACAAAGAGCTAAACTACTCTACATTCACAGCAACTCTTGCGCCCGAAAGCGGCACTCGAAGTGTGATTTAAGTCCATTCCTCAGTCATCACAACAACGTCTTCGGCACTCAAGTATCGCACAGCACTTCCAATAAGTATCCATTTTGTTGCATATCTTCCGTCTATAATCTGATGCTTTCCATTATAAACGACAATCACTTGGAGTCCATTCAACTGTTTGTCGCCCAAACTCTCTCGTCCGTTATCACCTGTTGTTGTGATTTCAATCATGTTTTGCAAACTTTATTGAAACTCTGTGTCAATACAGAGTCGCCAGTCGTGAGGAAAGAGATCTTCAAGATCATTGAGTATAACATTAAGTCTCAGAGCAAACATAGTCACCAAAATTGCTGCCAATTCTGTGAAAACAGATTTAATAATTTGCAGATTCAGTCCAAATCTGTTCCCGGATTCGCTGATTCCTCGTACAGCGAGGGCTACAGCACTGACAATACCATCGGTGACACGAATCAAACCGAAGAACTTTTCTCCACTCAATACAAGTTATTATTGAATAGTAAAGACATAGCAATAAGACAGTCGGTGTCCAAACATCTCTGGAAACTAATCCATTTCTGCAGCGATGACACAAAACGTATACTTTTTAAATACGTAATAATGCCGTCATTTTTCAGCAAAGACACGCCTCAAGACGTGATGGAACTGTTGCTGCAATTGTTGGGCTCATCAGTGAACGACACGAATGTGGCGAAAATGCTCATCAGTTTCGGGGGTCTCTCCAATTTGAGGCAACTTTTAAGAAACACTGATAACTGTTTGTTGGCTCTGAGTGTACTCCAAGTACTCGTTATCAACGAAACAGAAAATTACTTAAATATCAATCAAAGCGATAATGGTATGAATGGTATGGACGAGAACTATAGCTCGTTATCAATATTTGCGGATATTATTTGCGAAGACACAGATAAATGTGTTTTACAAATAAAGCACTTGTTTGCCGACAATACTATTAATAGTCTCGACTCCAGTCTTGAGTCAATCAATTTGGTTAATGAGGACAACATTGACACTATTAATATTGATTATGAATCGAGTGCACGACACCAGCTTATCCAGCAATTGCAATACGTGTCCAATTTGTGGTCAATTAACTTGAAATTAGTCAATATTTCGCCAAATTATTCACAATTCATCAAAAGCTCATCCAATTGTCTCATTGACTCTATTTATAGCTTTTTCCGCATATCATTGGATTTACTCATCAAACAAATCGTTAAAATCTCAGATTCTTTCCAAAAGTCTGACTCAACAGCAATAGAAGAACTCAACCAATGGATCCAAACACTGATAAATATCATTGAATTATTATTACCCGTTTGTCTACAACTCTGTCCCTTCAAAGTCTCTTCAAATGAATCATTGATCGATAGAAAGGAAATTATGTCTTTAATTAAGCACCAAATCAATGAACTCGAAGACTATCGATATGATAGTGAGAAAAACCCTTTGATGCAAACTTTGAACACTTTAATCAATTGTTCGCTAAACATATCTCACGTCTCGTCCAATATATTCCCGACGTTTACTAAAATCCATAAAAAGTGTGTTTCAAAGGACTCTCTCAATAATTGCGGTAAAGACTCGACCGATGAGGACGAGGACTACTGTGACAGTGGTTACGATGCAGACATAGAAAGCATGGAAACTTCCCATACTTTACTCAATATGATTACTCGACAGAGCAGTCAATCAAAGTCACCGAAAAGTTTACCATTTTTCAAAAACGCCGAATTGTGTCGAATTGTGATCGAATTCTTGAGTTCCCATAAAGACTCGTTTAGTAGTGAAACAAATCTGCAAAACGTCTCAACAATTGTACTAAAACTTGTAAAATATTGCAGAGAAAATCCACAAAATCTTCAGATATTATATGAAAATGGTTTCAATTCATTGCTATTAAACGGTTTCAACGGTCTATTCATAAGCGGTGGTAAGGAGTCGCGAGCTCTTCAGTCGGCGATTTTGGACTTATTTGTGGAGATTTCTCACTACAAAATCAGTTCACATGAATTAAAGCTATTCTTCAACTTATTTAAAGACTCGAGAACTCAGTTAGACTTATGTCTCAACGCTTTGCATCAAATCCTTTCCATCAGAAGTTCTGAACGCATATCAAAGCCATTGTATTCAATGAGTTTTCCCGTCGAACCGATTTTGGTCTCATCTCTACATCCAGAGAATCCTATCATATCTTCATTTGTGGGCCAAATGCGACACTCAATCATATATGACTCGAAGACCAAATCCAATCAAATCAGTTGGAGTACGGCTGCCATCGCTATGCCATTACCGAAACCCGAAGAACTGTTCACCACTTCATGCAAAACATTTTCATTAGCTTTTTGGTTGTTTTTGGATAAGAATATTGTGTTTTCTAAACCAAACCAAAATCTTGAAGACAATAATTTCAATAATCTAAACGAAATGAACATAAGTGTCAATAGGAACCACGAATTCCGGGTTCATTTAACTTCTATAGCATTCGAGTCGTCGACTATTGAAATCTGGTTTGACTTTCATTTCACGCAATTTGTGTACAGAATATGTAAACTAATAAATGGCAAGAATGTGGTCTACGCCGAAGAAGTGCAGACAAATATCGGCGACCTTTTGGGTAAATGGCATCTCTTGCGCTTCAACTTCAAAGAAGTTTATCTCAAGAGATCCTCGTCATCGCTGTCTATATCTCAAAGTATTGACGGGATTAGTGAGCAGTCGATTAAACTGAACTATTCTAATGTGATCCCAAAGAGGTGCCAATCGGTGACAATATTGTTGGGAAGCGTACACAACAGTCCGATTGAGTGGAAATGTGGAAATCTGATGCTTTTCCGGAGCTCTCTATCGCTGGAGTCGACGCTCTACTTATACTGTTTAGGATCTGATTTCTCAAACTTTTCTCATTGCAAACTCAACAACAAAACCCTGTCATTGATAATACCGAAGAGTTTGTCGAACTCTAACTTCATAGACGTTTTGCCGGCATTTCGCGAATTGTCTCAATCGGACAAAAGTCACACATTAGAGGACAATATAATGGTTGTCTACAAACCGATCAAAAGCGACCGATTCCTGGTGTATCCCAAACCGTCGGTCGCCAACAACTCATATTTCCCGAAAATACCGTTTGCCATGACTTCGAAGCGTATTTCATCCAACATCACTCTCTCCAACGCCTCCGATATCACTGAACATAAAGTGCTTGAATTTGGCCGAACGGACGGACAGTTTCATTATGGCGTCCATAAGGCTGTGTCAGACGCCGGAGGGATCGAAGTATTTATGTTTCTTTTCGCTCATATTATCGATACAACAAGTGATGAAAAATTGCAATCAAAAGGACTCGAAATTATGCTCAAAGTATATGATTCTCACGTTCAGCACAGGGATGTGTTCATCAATCAATACGACGGACTGTCCCTCATTGGACTTGTCTTAGAGAACTCGAAAGCAATTATCTCTCAATCAATGCTAAGAAATTTTGTCCAGTTTTCTATCAGTAACTGCGAAAACGATGCTATAATCACATCGAGTGAAAGCATTGCAACCCTAATCAGCTCGTGGAAGGCTTGGCACCGGAATCCCATCACCACTAAAGCTCTCTATCAAACATTATTGTCTCTCATCTCTTATACAAATCCATACAAAAGTTTTAATATCTTTCAAATGAAAAGAGCAAATGTTTTACAATTAATTCTATTCATGACACAAGAAATGTATATTCAATTGAATGATCAAAAGGAACTCCACTTAACAAAAGACTCATTAGTATTAGTGCTTAAAATTCTGAAGATTCTGATGGGAAGACCTCCTGATATCTCGCTATTAAGCGATGTGTTTGACTGTCTTCTACTACTACATAGGGCTGAATCTGCTTTCATAAGTCAATCGAGAAATTCATTTTACTATTTATTTCCGTCCGTTTGGAACATTGATATGGAGTCGGGATCCCAGAGATCCAGTCAATTAGATTTGGAAGCCATTGATGTCGACGAATGGGAGATCATATCGGAAGAAGAGATATCATTAACAGACGAAGTGGTCGACGACTGTCGCGACCAAATCACTGCCGGTTTGATATCATTGATTGGAGAGATGATCGACTCAATGGGTGAGGATATGTTGGTCAAAGTGGTCGGTCCTATCATTAAATTAGAATATCTGACGGTTTTGGCGAACAACAAGTCATTCCGTGTGCGGGAGTCCGTTATGTCTACTCTTTACACGTGTGTTAAGAGATGTAAATCAACCGAAGCTATGAATCAGTTCATCAAAAGTAAAGGATTACACCTATTGGCCAATCAATTGCACAGATTTCCCACATCTTCTAAATTGATGAACATATGTCTGGCCATCATATTAGATGTGAACGATTTGTCTGACTTCTCAATAGAGGAATCGTTTGAGATTAATAGAGGGCCTAATGAATGGCAATCAGAGCTGTTCGTACCATTCTTTGCAGTACTTCCCAAATGTGTTTATGACATCTCTTTGAGTCACAACGCATTGCAAGCTTTCTATCGACTCATGTCTTCATTTAGCACATCGTTTCTCAAAGAGCTCTACGAAAACGGTTTACTCGAGTGTCTGTCAAAAGTCATTATAAGTCATAATAGTTATAAACAGAGGTCTGAATCACAAACCATCGAAATAAACGACGGATACGAAGAAGACTTGGTATACGAAGACGTGAACTATATTTTGCGTGATTTCTCTGCGATGTTCTTCTCCGCTCCGGGAGTTAATAATCACACCATTTATTGCAATGCTTTGCAGTTCTTCGCACTTCTAGAGAGAAAGACTCAGTCGACCAACAAATCTGCGTTTAGGGACAACCAAATAGCACTGTTTGAGTCGGCATTTGATTGCATCCAAAATATCGCTGACGAGACTAAAAGCATTCCTCATAAGAACTCCAGAGGTTTGTAGGGATTAGTGGATTGATGATGAAATGTCATCTAAATGACGGCTTTCTGTTTATTTAGCCGCAAATACAGCCGAACTCTTTCTCAATATGTTTTCACTGCCGGATGAGAACTATGACAGCGGATCCGTTTCACCGAATAACGAGACATTCGACTCGTCTTCGTTCACCAGTTTTGACAATTCGGACAGAATTCGCAACAATTCTAATAAAACACATCTTCATAGCAAAGAAGTGATCGAACGCTTTAAAGACTTGATCCCCAAATCCGTGGACTTTATTCTATTCAAAAGTAATGAAAATATAATTTAATATTTTATTCTCTAATCAATTATTATTTGAATGACTTTTAGGCGAAGATTGTGTGCCCAATGATAAGGAGAAATACTTTTCGCTCAGTATTTTGCATATATTGTGTCAGATTCTAGAAGTGATTCATACGGAGGGCTCGCGAAACAAGAAGAAGACTCTTTGGATTAACATCTTATGGAACTGCAGGGAAACCATTAGAAGTCAAATATCAAGACTTGTCTTATATCTGATATCTCCGCTGCAAACCATAGAAACCAGACTTTTCAGTATTTCATCGATTACTTCCTTAAATTGTTTTCCAAATTTAGTCAAATCTAACGAAGAGTTTGGATATAACTTCAAAGCATTTGTGTTTGATTTGATTGATGTGCTCAGCGATAATGAAAAGCTAAAAGATTTGTATTTATTGCTTAAAGTGATTGACTCTCAGATATCAAACATTGGCGACAAGAACTACAAAGAAATGCTTAGCCATTGGTTCGACAATTTGTCTCAATTCAAGAAGATCTACGAAAAGTCAATTGAGTCGACGAGAGAGCGGACATTCAACCGGATGAAGCAATTGAGTCGCAAAGTGATGGAAACCGCCATTTCTGTCACCCGATCGGTAGTGGAGGCGCAGAACAAAGAGAGAAAGCAATATATTTATCACTTGAAAAGGGATCGAACAAAGAATTTTATGCTTAAGAAGTCGTGGAAATGGATTGTGGATCAGTTAACGCACGAGAAGGCCGTCTGGTATTTCGAGGACTGTTATCCCAACTCGTGGTCTTTGGATCCGATCGAAGGCCCGAATCGTATTCGACGTAAAATGAAGAGATGTTCTCTTGAGATATCCGACCGATTCTTTTCGGATCCCAAAAGTCACCGAAAGTCAAAGCAATTGCTTTCATATATTTTTAGTTCCGATTCGACCGACTCTTCAGTACTAATCGATAGACTTCACGCCAACGAACGCATTATCTATACCTCAAACGCATCGGTCATAACACCGGACGAAGAATTTCCCGGAGAAATACTGATCAGTAACTCATGTATTCATTTCATAAGCGAAACCAAAGAAACGGACGGTTGTATCGGAGAGGACAGCCAAACAAAAGTGTTGCCCTTCGAAGAGATCCAGGAATTGCTTAAAAGGAGATATCAGTTGCAGAACAACGCGTTAGAGATATTCCTGACCAATGGGTTGACGTATTTGATTGCTTTCGAGGCATACGAAAAGCGCGAAGAGTTCTTGAATCAGGTCTTAAGCAAGAATTTGCCGAATGTTTTTGAACCCAAATGTTTGGTCGCATTGACACAAATGTGGAGAGAGAGACAGATCTCGAACTTCGAGTATTTGATTCATTTGAACAAAATTAGCGGAAGAACTTTCAACGATTTGATGCAATACCCCATCTTTCCGGTCATTTTAGCCGACTATGAGAGCCATGTGTTGGACTTAAAGGAGTCCAAGTCGTATAGAAATCTCTCCAAACCTATAGCCATACAACTGAAAAGTCGCGAAAAGTATTATATCGATCAATACAATTACCTGAAGAATGAATACGACAGAAACCAAGACAATGGCGAGTCGATGATGGCGGCCACCACTGCTCCCTTCCATTACGGCGCCCATTACAGCAATAGCGGAACTGTTCTCCACTTCTTGGTTCGTTTGCCGCCATTCACTCAAATGTTTCTCAACTATCAGGACAACAACTTCGACATACCTGACCGCACGTTCCACTCGATGGCCACGTCGTGGAAGTTGGCCACAAGCGAGTCGACCACTGACTTCAAAGAGTTTATACCGGAGTTCTTCTTTTTGCCAGAATTTCTGGTCAATAACGAGAACTTCAATTTCGGTGTCCGTCAGAGTGGACAACCCGTACATAACGTCCAGTTACCCGTTTGGAGCCGATATAACGCTCGACTCTTTGTGCTAATCAATCGACAGGCGCTTGAATCCAATCACGTCTCGCAGAATCTGAACAAATGGATTGATTTAGTGTTTGGATACAAACAAACGGGTAAAGCGGCCGTCGATGCCATTAATGTCTTCCATCCGTCCACTTATTACGGAACAGATGTCTCCAAAATAGAAGACCCGGTAAAGCGAATGGCGATACAGACGATGATTAAAACGTTCGGTCAAATGCCTAAACAACTGTTCCCGAAGTTTCCGCACCAGGAGTTAGCACAAGACGTTCAGTTGCCTCTTGAGAAGGATGTGACGCAAGTGATGGGCGAAGTGGTTGGTCTCAAATGGGGTTCTTATGTGGGCTCACCCGCAGAACCCGAGCCCACAGTTGTGTTGAAGAATAATTACTCCACAAAAATAAGTCATTTGATTGCTCTGTCGACTAACGATGTGTTCGCAATGCCTCCCAATTCTAGTCTATTTGTAACGTATAGCCGCCAAAAAGGAGGTGCGCTTATGAATACCTCTTATATCACTTCAGTGGCTCTGTGTTTGTGGTCTAACCCCGACTCTACCATTAAATTCATGTTAGACTCGTCATCAACGGTACCATTCATTGCAGCTAACGTTCTCTTGGATGAGGTATGACTTGAATCTCATTTTCCTGAATACATGTAATTTACTGTATATTCTGTAATTTAGATAACATTTTGTAAATCAGTTCCTAATTACGATATTCTGCTAATCGGCTATTCTTCTGGAACTATCATCGCATACGCCATCGCACAACCTATTAAGGTATGCATCAAATCAAGTGTTTAATTATAAATTTGTATTCAATTTGTATTGTATTTGCAGTCAAACCAAAAGATTGAACTGAAAAGACCTCAAACAACACTTTACGGCCACTCGAATGCAATCACTTGTATAGCAATCAGCAAATCATTCAGTATTGCAGTGACGGGCGACTCGACCGGCATTTGTATGGTTTGGGATTTGAGTCGCTTTTGTTACGTACGAACACTTTCTGACCATAAGTTTGTCATTGATTTACTGGCCATAAGCGAGACTTTGGGCGATATTATATCAGTGAGTCATCAGAACCATGGAATGGAGTCTCTTTTATGTGTCCACACTATTAATGGAGAACTCGTGGGACAAGTGGTAACCGATACACGTATTACAGCCGTCTGTTATTCGACAGCACCGGAAGGTTTGTCAGTCAACGTAATCGCTACGGCTTTTACCGATGGGACCATCAAATTATGGAGTTCTTGGGATTTGGCGCCCGTTAGACAACTCCAGACTGACATCAATATACCTATAAATTGGTTCGTATTTTACTATTGATTACAAAATAATTTCAAAAATAATCGATTGATTAATGTTTGTTAAACAGTATAACGTATTCCAATGATAACCAACTGTTATATGTGGGCTATTGTGACAATACAGTCGTCGTGTGGGAAAATAGTGGCAATAAAAAGGGTTCCCGTAATCCAAGTCTTACAATATTGTGAACAATTGTTTTTTAATCAAATTATTTTTATTGTAGAAAAAATGTTTTATTTTATATACTATTTATTAATTATGAATATATTCCAGATTAACACTTCCAGAATTTGTGATAAAATTATGTATAAAATTGTTATATTTTTACACAAAAGTAATGAGTTTTAAAATTTTACAAATAAACAAAACCTCACATCAGACTCACACGTGTGCCTCTTCTTGTGCCTCCACTTCCACTAACTGTTGTTCCCGATTCTCATACGCATAGAACCCGTTTATATC
>CAJPVJ010001725.1:0-15266 GCA_905397405.1 Oppiella nova | reverse complement strand
AGGTTATAATGTATTGTTTGTAACAAATGATGACATGGTTTACGGAATGGGATCTAATTATTGGGGATCTCTTGGTTTGGGACACAATCTATACGTCAATGAAATCCAAGTGATCGACAGATTGTGTCACAAGAATATCACACAATTCTTCAATGGAGAAGACTTTGTGTTAGCACTCACTCAACATAATTGTCTCTATGGTTGGGGTCATAATAATGCGGGACAGTTAGGTAGGGCACACAAGAGTCCGGATCACGTATACATAGAACCTGTACCTTTTGATCACAAATACATCGATAATAAGACTATTAATCTAATAAGTTGTGGTCATTATCACACACTGATCCTCACGAATGATGGCTTTGTCTATGGATGGGGACATAATAGATACGGAGAGTTAGGTATTGGACAAAAATTTGTAGATATAGATATATTACTAATGCCAATGCCACTGAGAATCAATTTCAATCCTAATCACGAAATTAAAAGCATTTATTGTTGGAATTACTCGACATTTGCCATCACATCCAATGGACAAGTGTTTAGTTGGGGTCGAAATGATTTCTATAATTTGGGACACAATTCATCGGATAATATATGGAAACCACAACTCATTGCAGACATGAATGGCATTAAGACTATCTGTTCCGGTGGTCAAATCACTTACTTCTTATCAAACGATGGATTTATTAATTTTTGCGGTCGATATAGAAATGAAAACAACGAATATTTGTTACAAATATCACCAAAAGTATTAAATACTAATAAGAGGTTCACAGAAATGTATATAATTAGTTCATATAAGGATAACATAATTCTGTTAAATGCTATAATGAATGGGAAAATATATGATATTATTGACAAACCAATGGATATAATAAATGAAACAATTTATACAAATTTCTTCGACTGTTTCACAAATGAGTTTCAAATGACTCATAAATCCATTAATTTGTGTGATTATAAGGAATATAATTATAAAAATTGCGACGAATTTATTGAAAAATGTTTGGATTATTTGGAAAAAGTATTTTCTTCTATAAAAGAGACCAATGGTATGAATTAGGTTTATGTGTGATTCATAGAGTACGTACGGCCAGTTATTGATTTCACGACTAACAGAGTATTATCGATAGTATTGTATTTTTTTAAATTACAACATTCCACGCGCAGTTTGATTTGATCAAGATCACTATTGAGTAATAACTTAATTTCCTTTATAAGTAAAGCCAAATAAGAAAGATTAATATAAAAATATCATTGAAATTATTGAAATTAGTTAAGAAATTAATTTAATTAACTAGTACATTTTACAATTGTCTCTTTTCGAACCCTAAATCCAACTCTCATTATAAATTTAATTTAAAACGTTTTAAACAATTAAGCTTTCTTACCAAATTAATTGAATTTAGTTTATGCAAAAATGAATAATTAATTTAATTTACTGTTAGCTTCTGACTTATACCCCTCTCCTCTGAATACATACTTTTGAATGACATTTAAAAAAAACTGAATGAATGGATGAATGGATTGATTTAATTTGTTTTATAGTTGTTTCCGAAGTGAATGTATACAAGCGTTTGTACGAAGAGTCGCATTCATTAGGTTCGGGAGCTTTTGGGGAAGTATTTGCTGTTAACCGTAAATATGATGGACAAGAATATGCGGTTAAGAAAATAAAACATGAAAGTAAGTTAATGATATTTTGATATATTTAATATAACTATTACAGTATTAAAATATATTTTAAAATAATTTTTCGGTAAATTTCGAATTATTAATAATTATGAAAATGAATACATTTATAGGTTATGACAATTTACGGGTATGTATGCAAGAAATACAAAAATTGATAAAAGTTAGGTCAGAATATTGTGTCCAATATTTGGATCAATGGTGGGATAACAAAATTTATTACATTCAAATGGAGTTATGTTCCCATAGTCTGCATAATATTCTTCAACACAAACCACAAGTATTTGGTTTGCAACTTAACTTCCGGTGCCATGTATTGACGAGTTCCCACTCCTTTAGTATGACTTGCAAAGGAACTGGAGTGCAGTGACGCCAACCCAAAGTCAGCCACTTTTAAATACCTGCCGTTCCTTACAGTCTTCGCCACTAATATATTGTCGGGTTTGAGGTCTCTATGAATGACCGGAGGATTCAATTCATGTAAATATTGAACGCATTCTAAGATCTCTNTACAGTCTTCGCCACTAATATATTGTCGGGTTTGAGGTCTCTATGAATGACCGGAGGATTCAATTCATGTAAATATTGAACGCATTCTAAGATCTCTTTGAATATATGACACGAAATGTAAAACTCGATTGAATTCATGGGTTCTCCCGGTTGTCGACCAAATACTTCTGGTTTGTGTTGAAGAATATTCTGCAAACTATGGGAACACAACTCCATACAAATGTAATATATATTTTCATCATACCATTGATTCATATATTGTACACAATATTCTGAACTAACTTTTACCAAATTTTTAATTTCTTGCATACAATCCCGTAAATTGTCATCACCTATAAATGTATAAATTGTAATAATTATTAATAATTTTAAATTTTACGAAACATTATTCTCAAATACAGTATAAATATATTTTAAAGGTTTAATTATTATACTAAATATATTTAAATATCTTTAAATTACTTTCAAATCTTATTTTCTTGACCGCATATTCTCGTCCCTCATATTTATTTTTAACAACAAATACTTCCCCAAAAGCTCCCGAACCTAATGAATGCAACTCTTCGAACAAACGCTTGTATTCATTTACTTCGGAAACAACTATAAAACAAATCAAATAAATCCATTCATTCATTCAGTTTTGTTAAAATGTCATTCAATAGTACGTATTCAGAGAAGTTGGGATAATTTAGAAGCTTACTAATGAGTATATTTAATTAATTATTCATCTTTGCATAAATAAATTTAAAATAATTAGTTTATAAAGCTTATTTGTTTGAAACGTCTTTAAATTCAAAATATTATGAGAGTTGAGTTTAGCGTTCGAAAATAGACAATTGTAAAATGTACTAGTTAATCAAATAAATTTCTTAACTTATTTCAACGATATTTGCATATTTTTAGATTAACCTTGCATATTTTGCTCTAATTATACAGTAAATTAAGTTATTACTCAATAGAGATGCTGATCAAATCAAACTGCGGGCGTTATGTGTAATAAAATAATACAATACTTAACATAACAACTATAACACGATAACAACTATTTTAGTCGTGAAATCAATGACTGAATGACTGTACGTACTCTATGAGTGACACCTCAACCCAAATCATACCATTGTTTGATAACTCTTTTATAGAAGAAAATACTTTTTCCAAATAATCCAAACATTTTGCACTAAATTCTTCGCAATTCTTATAATTATATTTATTATAATAACACAAATCAATGGTTTTATGAGTTATTTGAGACTCATTTGTGAAACAGTCGAAGAAATTTGTATAAATTGTTTCAATTATATTATCGTTTGGTTCATTATAAATACAATATATTTTCCAATTCATTATAGTTCTAAGCCGCCACAAGGCATCCTTATATGACATGATTTCATTCATTTCTGTAAACCTCTTATCAGTCTTTAATACTTTTGATGATATTTGTAAAAAATATTCGTTGTTTTCATCCCAATATAGGCCGCAAAACTCAATGAATCCGTCATTTGATAAGAAGTATGTGAGATCACCACCGGAACAGATAGTCTTAATACCAGTCATGTCTGCAATGAGTTGTGGTTTCCATATATTATCCGATGAATTGTGTCCCAAATTATACCAATCATTTCGACCCCAACTAAACACCTGTCCCTCAGATGTGATGGCAAATGAAAAGTAACCCCAACAATAAATACTTTTAATTTCGTGATTAGGATTGAAATTCATTCGAAATGTGTCTCCATTTTGTATATCTCTGTTTGGTTCACAACCTAACTGTCCGAACCTATTATAACCCCATCCATAGATATAACCATCACTCGTGAGGACCATTGTGTGATAAAATCCACAACTTATTTGATTAATAATTTTATTATCCATGTATTTGAGATCAAAAGGTACCGGTTTTACGTATAAGTGATCCGGACTCTTGTGTGCCATACCTAACTGTCCCGCATCATTATTACCCCAACCATAGAGACAATTATCATGAGTCAGGGCTAATACAAAGTCGTATCCATTGAAGAATTGTGTGATATTCTTGTGACACAATCTGTCGATCACTTGGATTTCATTGACATACCTATTATGTCCCAAACCAAGAGATCCCCAATAATTAGATCCCAAACCGTGAACCATGTCATCATTTGTTACAAACAATACATTATATCCTATCCTGTCGTCGAAAACATGAAACAATTGAATCGATTTAATAATATTTTCTTCACTTTTATGTCTATTTTCGTCGACAAGTGTTTCATTGTGTGAATCATTGGACTCGTGTTCCGTAGGCCTCACATCACTTGTATGTATGGATCGGCTATTACTGGACTCCACTCCCGATTGTTGTGGGCTTTTGTTTGCAGTCATATTTAAACTCATTTTTAACACACAATTAACAAATGATATGCGTATAATTAGAGAATTAAATGTTTTAGAAATTTAATTATATTAATACATAAAACACATTACAAACAAAGACACTAGTAATTACATATATTTCTAATAAGCAATTGTTATTAATGATAATCACCATGGTATTTTATCAGATCTATAGATAAATTGTAATCCACTGTAAGTAAAATACCATTACATCTCTTGAGACAAAATTATTTTTTATTTGAAAATATAGTAATAAATGTAATCATAATCTCTGTATCTTTATGTCTAACATACCCTCAAAACAATATTATTAGCTATTAATGGACAGGGATATCTACCATACATTCCAACCGCATAAATATGAGAAGCGATTTAATAAGTCTTTGTGTCATAAAAGTCGTGACAGATATTTGCGGAACTGATTGCGTGTTTAAACGGAAAGCCTTTTATGGAAACAGTTATTCAACGCGAGGCAAGAGCTCCGGTATTGTCGGGGATCCTATGCCAACCAATCCCTTAAAGACTGTTTGTCACGAAATAAGTCAATCTATAACTCGAAACGACTGAAAGCCTGCCCCTCGAGTGTCGGTTCAGGTATTATGATTGGGATATGAAAGTCGCTAAACTCATTGATAGGACATCCCATTGGCGTAAACACGCGTTCATTGATGTCAAGCATAACCGACTGCACGACCAGTCGATGGCATACTTTTCCGAAACCAAGTTCATTGAGTTCGTGTCCAACATCGGGGGACTGGTAGGCATATGGTTAGGCGTGTCTGTCATAGGCTTTTACGGTGTGTTTTGCCATCTATTTGAACGCAAACTTATGGCACTAAATGTCACCACAAATCAGGTCCCAAAGCGTGTCATTAGAGCCAATATAATAGCCACAAAATATAGTACTGATAAGCTGTGTTTGAGTAAAGTTACACCAAGTTGGTTTTATTATTAAGGTGGGTAGTGTGTCATGTCAACCATGGATATATTAAATTATTTCGTACAAATCTAAACTCACCTAGTAAAATGTTAAAAATTATGCATACCTCATACTAGCAATGTTAAATCATTTAACTTAATGCGTGGAATTGAGGTTTTAAAATTTTTTATTGAAATGAAGTACTGCATTCAATAAATTATTTATTTTTAGTCAATAACTAAACATTGATTTTCAATGACCTTATGGTTGGGAATTGAAAGGCAATTAATATTTTGAATAATAATTTCTATTATGAAGGACTCGGATAACCCTTTTGTCGTATAAAATAGTTATATTTAGTATTCATTTGTTTACGGTTTTAAATGAAAAACTATTTTTTGATAAATTAGTCTAAAATCAAATACTTCTGTAATAACTTTATTATCATAGTATCATTATTAATAACCTTGTTAACACTAAATTTAAATATAATTTAATTTGAATTGTTTGCAATTAATACGGACTGAAAGGTATTGATTGAACAAAAAGTAATTATTTTGAAAATTATTTGTAATTCCCGTTGAATTCTGTATAACGTTTTTGAAGTGATTTCAAGTTTGACTATATTTTCGGAATTGTTTTTCAATTTTTGAGTCAAAATTTGTTATTATTTTTATTTAAACACATAAAAAACTTCTTACACACAAATGTATGATTGCTAATTGTATATGAAATCTGAAAACAATATATCATTATGTTTATTAGGTGCAAATATTAATCATATTTTCTATATCAAATTGACTATATTTTCGGAATTGTTTTTCTATTTTTAAGTAAATATTAAACTTTTATTAAATTCTTTTGTATTTAGATTTAAAATATTCAGTAAAAAACTTGAAATCGTTTTGTTGAATGAGTTTTAGTGTTGAACCCAATGTGGGATCAGTTTTGAGACAATTCTTATGAATAGACCATAAGTTATATTCCGATAATACTTGTGAACACTCGGGTCAGTCTGTCCAGTGAGGGCCGGGTATTTGGGGGTGATTCCAGTTATAGTATGACATTGAATGCAGTTCTTGTGTTAATTTAATCATACATTTGTTTATAACTTCATTGTCTGAATACATTTCTAAACTACAGAATATATTCAAATAAATTAAAAAAAACTCAATTATTAAATAAATTAAATATTAATTCACATTATCTTACAGTTTGTCCTCCAAATGAATCCCAAAAATATCTTTTTCTGCAATTATAGCCAAACTAAAGACATCTATCTTATGGTTATAGACAATCCCCTGACCCACTTCTGGCGCCTGATATCTCAGATCTCCCTTATCTGACAAGTGCTGGTGAACAGTAGCCAAACCAAAGTCACATATTTTGAAAAACCTGCCGTTCCTTACAGTCATCGCCACTAATATATTGTCGGGTTTGAGGTCTCTATGAATGATCGGAGGATTCAATTCATGTAAATATTGAACGCATTCTAAGATCTCTTTGAATATATGACACGAAATGTAAAACTCGATTGAATTCATTGGTTCTTCTGGTTGTCGACCAAATACTTGTGGTTTGTGTTGAAGAATATTCTGCAGACTATGGGAACACAACTCCATATGAATGTAATAAATTTTGTTTTCACACCATTGACTCATATATTGAACACAGTATTCTGATCTAACTTTTATTAATTTTTGTATTTCTTGCATACAATCCCAGAAAGTTTCAACACCTGTATGTGAATTAATTATGATAATTATATATAATTCAAAGTTTTATAAAACATGATTTACAAATAAACTATAATATACACTCATGAGCAATCAAAACTGGTGTCGGTTTTTTTCTTATAATCTCTTGAACGCCGAATTGGATTTCATATTTGATTTCAGATTCAGAAACTATTTATAGAATAAATGACCATTTTAACCTTGTTGCATACAATCCCAGAAAGTTTCAACACCTGTATGTGAATTAATTATGATAATTATATATAATTCAAAGTTTTATAAAACATGATTTACAAATAAACTATAATATACACTCATGAGCAATCAAAACTGGTGTCGGTTTTTGGTTTATATCTCTTGAACGCCGGATTGGACTTTAGATCTGACTTCAGATTCACAAACTAGAATAAATGGCCATTTATTTTTATAAAAGATTATATTTTTAACTAACCGGGTCACAAAGATATTTAATGTTGAATATTCACAAGAATATTTTCGGAATCCTCATACTTGGGGGTTTGGTGCCATTTTCAGTATTTCGGTTTTACTTTGAAAATATGAAAAATAGCTGTAGCCTGGCCATTTATATATGATTATTAAATTTCAAAAACAATTTTTCATAAAATAAAAATGCGTTTAATACATAAAATTTAGTTTTAAATTTTCTTAAATTTATAGGTTTAACTTTTTAACCGTGGTTCCTAGAACAAATCTGTTCTAGGACCCAAGGTTAAAATGGTCATTTATTCTATAAATAGTTTCTGAATCTGAAATCAAATATGAAATCCAATTCGGCGTTCAAGAGATTATAAGAAAAAAACTGACACTAGTTTTGATTGCTCATGAGTGTATTTTAATGATGTATTAATTATACTAAATATCATTAAATTACTTTCAAATCTTATTTTCTTAACCGCATATTCTTGTCCATCGTTTCTATATTTAACAACAAATACTTCCCCAAAAGCTCCCGAACCTAATGAATGCAACTCTTCGAACAAACGCTTGTATTGACTCACTTCGGAAACAACTGTAAATCATATTAAATAAATCCATTAATTTATTATTTGTTAAAACGTCGTTCAATTGTACGTACTTTAAGAAGGGGTGGGGATGGAGGAGGGTGTTAAGTCAGCTACTAAAGTTAGTATTATATTATATATTATTATATTATTCATTTTAAGATATCTATAATTAAAATGTGTTTAAAATTTGCTTAATTGTTTGGCAATGTTTTTAAATTCAAAGTTAGTTCGAATTAGCTTTCGGAAATATAAAATTGTAATATGTTAATTTTATTAATTTGTAAATTAATTTTTAGGAAATTTTTAGATATTTAGAGTAATACAGTCTATTTATTAACTTGCATATTTGGATTTGCTTAATAAATAAGGAAAAGTTATTACTCAATAAAGATGTTGATTAAATTCGAGTGTTATGTTTCAATTTGCTATACGAGAGTGTTAATTGTGAATTTTAATGACTGACTGAAAGTACGTAATTTATGAATGATCCCAATAACCAATTCATACCATTGTTTGATAACTCGTTTATAGAAGAAAATAATTTTTCCAAATAATCCAAACATTTTAAAGTAAATTTTTTCCGATTCTTATAATTATATTCCTTATAATCACACAAATTAATGGTTTTATGAGTCATTTGAAACATATTTGTGAAACAGTCGAAGAAATTTGTAAATTTTATTTCATTTATAATATCGTTAGGTTTGTCTGTAATCAGATATATTCTGCCATTCATTACAACATTAACCTGACTCGAGATATCTTTAATTGAGGAAATAATATTAATTTCTGTAAATTTCTTATCAGTATTTAATATTTTTGGTGATATTTGTAACAAATATTCGTTGTTTTCGTTCCTATATTGTCCGCAAAAATAAATGAATCCATCGTTTGATAAGAAGAAAGTTATGCCACCATTGGAACAGATAGTCTTAATACCAGTCATGTCTGCAATGAGTTGTGGTTCCCATATGTTATCCGATGAATTGTGTCCCAAATTATAACGATCATTTCGACCCCAACTAAACACCTGTCCCTCCGATGTGATGGCAAATGAAGAGTAATGACAACAATAAATGCTTTTAATTTCGTGATTAGGATTGAAATTCACTATGAATTTGTCCCCTTTTCGTATATCACTGTCTGGTCCACAACCTAACTGTCCGAACCTATTATCACCCCATCCATAGACACAGCCATCACTCGTGAGAATCATTGTGTAAAAATAACCACAACTTATTTGACAAAAAGCTTTATTATCAATGTATTTGGGATCAAAATGATACGGTTCTGCGTATAAGTAATTTGTACTAACATGTGAAATCTGTCCCTCATCATTATTACCCCAACCATAGAGACAATTATGTTGAGTGAGGGCTAACACAAAGTTGTATCCAATGAAGAATTGTGTGATATTCTTGTGACACAATCTGTCGATCACTTGGATTTCATTGATGTAGAGATTGTGTCCCAAACCAAGAAATCCCCACAAATTAGATCCCAAACTGTAAACCATGTCATCATTTGTAACAAACAATACATTATATCCTCTGCTGTCGTCGAAAACATGAAACAATTGAATCGATTTAATAATATTTTCTTCACTTTTATGTCTATTTTCGTCGACAAGTGTTTCATTGTGTGAATCATTGGACTCGTGTTCCGTAGGCCTCACATCACTTGTATGTATGGATCGGCTATTACTGGACTCCACTCCCGATTGTTGTGGGCTTTTGTTTGCACTCATATTTTATATACAATTAACAAATTATTGTTATTATATTCATATAATTAGTGAATTAATTGTTTTAGAAATTTAATTAAACATAAAACACATTACAAACAAAGACACTATTAATTACATATACGGTATTGTTAATAAGAAATATTTATTTACAGTGATTGTCATGGTAATTTTATCATATCTATAGATAAATTGTAATGAAGTAGAGCACTGTAAGTAAAATACCTTTACATTTGAGTTTTGGTAATTAAAATATTATACCATTAATTATCTTATACTTGCTATCAATAAAAGTCTTATAATCAGTGAATATATATCGAAATTCTGGTTGAAAGTAGGCGACCCTCTCAATTGACTTGTAGGACAAGTAGCATATGGTGAACACCGATAGGGGCTCGTCGTGTAACCCAACCGGCGACCCAACCGTATGTCGATTACAGTCCGGCCGCTAATGTATTGTGCGATTAGTTTCTACAACTCGTATATGAATCCCAAAACATATACTAATGTTATACAAGGTTTTGCGTAGTTTTTCACATTTAAACTTAACCCAAATCTATATAACCTGCATATATATCAGACCTTACAGATCGGTAAATATTAGGTAAAAAATTTGCTTCACTGTATAGCACATACACACGTACTTCATAATACTATAGCATTAGGGTGTGAGCATTCAAATATCAAGTAATAGATTTAAATGGGGAGGAATATTAGGGGCTATAAATGATAGGGTTTTTATAATGCTAAACATGTTATATTTTATATAACATTACTTTATATAATTGTGAAAACTTTGAAAGTGTTTCACTAATTCTCAACAAACTGAGCAAAAGTGTCGACAAAAAACCCTACAATTCCTAATGAGATCTCATTTGTGGTCAACAAAGAGGAATGTTTCGGATTATTGGGAACTAATGGCAGCGGAAAGACGACAACCTTTTGACTACTGACCGGTGATCTCGACTTAGACTCCGGTAACGCATACCTGGGCTCACACACAGACCTACTGACAAGTCGGAGACTATTCTACTCACGAGTGGGCTATTGTCCACAAAATGACGCCCTTTTGGATGGACTGACAGGCCGTCAAACACTGGTCTTCTTCGGCCGCATCAGAGGTGTTGAGCGGAAAGCCTTAGAAAAGTTTGTCTCAAATATATGTGTTTTGTTTGAATTGAAAGCAATTCTCGACAAAAGGGTTACGACTTATAGCGGCNTTTGAATTGAAAGCAATTCTCGACAAAAGGGTTACGACTTATAGCGGCGGCAATCGTCGCAAACTATCGCTGGCCGTCGCACTCATAGGCCGTCCCCTCGTCCTACTGCTCGACGAGCCGACCACTGGTGTCGACCCCGACTCCCGACTCAGCATTTGGTGTCTTTTACGAGATCTCATGGTTTGCCAAAAGGTGTCGATTGTGTTGACTTCACATAACATGAGTGAATGTGAGGCCCTTTGCAGTCGTTTGGCGATTGTCTCCAAAGGGGTCCTCAAAGCCATCGGATTCACGGCTCACTTGAAGTCCTTTTACGCCAAAGGTTTTGATCTTATCGTCAAAGTGAAGAGCGGTTCAAACGAAGTGATTGTCGACGAAGTGAAGAGACGTATGAATGAGACGTTTGGCGACAACTGTATCGAGAAATACGACAATTTTGGTGTCATTTACTATAACCTGCAGTCAGTGGACAGTAGGTTATCGCAAATCTTTCAGTCATTGAATGAATTGAAACGCGAATTGCATTTCGAGGACTACTTCGTGTCCAACGCCAGTCTCGAACAGGCATTCCTCCACATGATTGCCAATCAGGATACCAGTCTTCCGGATGAATAAAATCCATTATAACTTTCATAAAACAAATTATTTAATGATTAATTATTTTGAAATATCCATAATTTACACAATTAATAATTGAACACATAATCATTCGTGTAGGCTATAGTTAGTTGTAATGTATTTGTATACAGTAATCATTGTATTGTCAATGCATTTCTATAACAATTTAACTTTCAAGCTACTATATTCACATTTATTGTACATATACTGTATATAAATTATATGTGATAACCTAATTCCTAATGCTATTTACTGTACTGTTAGTGATAGTACGGTAATAGTGAACATGATAAATTCTAAATTATCAGGATGACACTATCAAACTGTCATTTATATAATAGGCCTACAAATTGGTGTTTAAACTGTAAACAGGACTGGCCTTCCAGTCCCATTGAAGGACGTGTTTTTCAATTGATTACTACTTTGATTGCATTTACGAGTAAATTATATAAATATTATAAATACAGTGTTACTCTAAATAGTTGCAAACACTCGTATATATAAATTAATGTGAATGGTATGCATGTAGTTCAGTTAAACATTCATATTATTTATATGAGTACATTTTTTAAAAAAATTACCAAGCTAGTCTAGTAATATTTGTAAAATTCAATATTTTTTGTAAACATAATTTTTAAATGTGTTTTTAATTATAATTGGATTAATGAAAGTTTCGTTTAAATCCTAAAATAATTATATTTACATGATTTAGTTTGTTTCAAATTCAATAAATCTATATTAACCTAGGTTTATAAACCTGAATTTATGTATTAGGTCAATTAAAATAAAGTTTTATAATAAAAAGTATAAGCATTCCGGGTTTGATAAAATTTTAATTAAATTTTCAAATAATTTTATGGATATAACTAATTTTAGTGATTATTTGAAAATTCTTAGAAAATAAATAATTTTTAATAAATAAATAAATAAATGTACAATATATACTAGTACATAATAAACCTATTTAGTGTTATATAAACATCATAAATTATCTGGATGACACAATCAAACATTCAATTACAGTATTAATACTATAATAAGCCTTCAATTTGAGTGTTTAACAGGACTGGCCTTCCAGTCCCATTGAAGGACGTGTTTTTCAATTGATTACTACTTTAATAACATTTCCGAGTAAATTATATTATTACATGAAAGCAAACATTATTCATCCATTCATGAAAGTATCAAGATAGTGTCTGACATCAAATGGTAAATATTATGTTATAAATACTGTGTTACTCTAAATCGTTGCAAACACTCGTTATAACATTATATTATGTATACAGTAGTAGTTCATTTTAAAAATAATCACCTAGTACTGTACTAATAAGTGGCTTTAAATTATTTTAAATTAAAAATAATTTTTTAAATTCAATATTACTAGTGGTCGTATAAATAAAGTTTTAAATGTGTTTTTAATTATAACTCAAATAGTGAAACATATTTCTCAAAATGAAGTTATCATTGCACGTGAAAGTCATACGACTATTACTGCACAAGAATTGGTTAATCCGTTCCCACCATAAGATGTCATTCCTATTGCTATTCGTAATTCCCATATGTTTTGCTATATTACCCCTCCTGTTAAGTGGCGGTAAAACGGACAGGTATTGGAGTACCGGCGGTGGAAAGCAAATACTCAACTCATCGACAAAAGCTATTTATTTTAATCGCCACAAAATCATCAATGAATCCAAACCTATATATTCCGGATCGTGTGGTTATAGAAGTCACATTAATAACATGGATTACCTGGATATAGTCTATTACCCTAATAATAGCTACACGAATACGCTTATGGAGAGAGCGGGTGACTATTTCGCAACAAAATATCGGCACAGGTATGAGGAATTCATATGAAATTACTGTTATATTCTACTATCATAATTAATAATTTAATGAAATATTTTATAATAAATTAGAGTAAATAAACTGAATAGCTATATATATTGGGAGTACATCAAAATCCCGAAATACATAATCCCGAAAATTATAATATCTATAAAAATAATTAATTTACTTTTTTTGTAGTGTAATATTCTTTGATATTACAATATGCCCCGCTTTTAGGCGACTCTAATATAGGTGATCCCCTGGAATAGGCGCCATATATGCTCTTCACCGGCCGTTCCTAAGGGCTCGCAATGCTTAAGAACTCGGATGTAAGCGATTCGGAAATAGGAGAAATTCGGATATAAGAGCCTGTAGTCGTGTGCACCCATAGAATAAATAGTGCATCGGATATAAGAGAATCACACGTAATTCACAAGTGAACCAATGAAATGATATATGGGATTCATATATGATCGCTTATTACTAGAATAGATTTATGTTTTATAGCATCAAAACTGTAAGACTTAAGTAATGCATAGTTCACACATACTATAAGTCTCAGTATGTAACGTACAGTATAGTATTGCTATATAATTTTAATGTTAACAAATATACTGTACGTCTATTCAGTGAATAACCATTCATGTGTTTCATAGTATTGTCTCTTATTTTAGGATTTTAGGAGTATTTTTTAGTAAAACACAAACAATAACAATAAATTAAAATAATATGCAATATTTAACTGTAATAATGTCAAAAATTTCCAAGTTTTCAATCAATTAAATTAGCTCTGAACATCAATCAATGAAAATCTATTACAAATTACAAATTAATTTTTCAATTAATGATAATTGTTGATTAAGTGGTAGGTTATTATAGTAGTACATAATAATAATTGTTTATTAATCAAAATTTAGTACTAATTTGTTATAATACTATTAAAGAGTAATCGTAGATTTTCTTCAGAGTTAAAGTATGAATAAATTTAATGTTTTGAGTAGATTTTGCCAATTAAATTTATTTTGGATATTAGTTAATTGAATTAAATTATGTCTTGTAGCAAATTATCATTAATCTAGTCTTTGATTCATAAATCCCGGGCTCTGAGACAGTCAAAACTGCGTCATCAAGTGACATGCACAAACAACGTTATTATTTTAGTATACTCGCCTATTGGCGATCACCGGATATAGGCGACAAATTATGCTTTCACCAACACGGCGCCTATTAGCGGGGCATATTGTATTTAGTTTTACTTGAATAGTTATTATACACTGGTTATGCACTAGTATAAGTCAGCCAATAATTACAATATTGAATAGTTGATGAGATATTTATTTACTAATATAACAATAACTAGCTTTTAAATAATTATTCTAATAATATCAATGAATTTTACATTACATAAAGTAAAATTAATTATTTTTATAAATATTATAATTTTCGGGATTTTGTGTGTATGCGAAATATACAGCTATAGACAGGCATAACTAGGACAGGTTTTTGCTAGATTACTTCAAAACCGCAAATTCTATCTTGGTTCTGACTTCAGGATCTTATTCTCAGATAAATTATGCGTAATTTGGTATATAT
>CAJPVJ010001724.1:0-15270 GCA_905397405.1 Oppiella nova | reverse complement strand
AGGCCATCTCCTCAGCGCCCACCATAAACCAGATGCCAATAATCAATTTGTCTGAGCCCTACCCCACACACTATAGCAGTGCCTTTACGGTGCCTCACTTCGCAACTCACACACACCCGGCCGCCCCGACCCCATTCAACTACTTTCACGCGGGAATCTATCAGCCGGCCGGCCCTCTCCTGCAGCCATTTCAAGACCCCTGTCTTATTCATAAACCGATTCCATTTCATCCGCCGAACTCTCAAATCAATCACATCCACAGTAGCCCTCAGTTCTCAAACCCAAATCTCGGGACACAAAACACTCAGACATTCCCATCAGAATTAACTCAAGCGTTCCATCCGAATGGACAGTACTTCCATCAGTTGGCCACACCTCTCAGACCCCCGCAGACCTTATTTTTCCAGGCAATGCCTCATAATAGCGCTTCAATGGCGCCAAATGCCACAACTTTCACTCTTTTTAATCCAGGCGTCCACTACACGCACCCGACGTTTGTCAGTAGTGAACATCTGACCACAAATGAAACCCCGACACACATTGTCACCAATGATATGAATTATTTGAATCGAAATTCACATCCCATAGTGAATACAAATACCACTAACTCTTCAGTGGAACAGATATCCAATGATAACACCTCTCGACAGCAAATATCTAAAAGTATTCAGTGTTCGCCTCAAAGTAGAGACAGCTTTCAAACATTGCCTGAGAATCCATTCTGCGATTCAACGGATAGTTTGGTCCGAATGTCTCATATGGTGGACAAGGCGTCTGTGACCGCACCACACGAACCACAAAACTCTTGCAATAAAAGGACCAATAAATCAGACCATAGAAGTGAAAAGAGAAAGAAATCTCTGCTTTTAAAGCACACATCAAATAGAGATAATGATGAAGTGATCGTTCGCGACAACAACACACAGACTCTGACCACTGAATGTGAACCACTTGTGGAACAAAGTTCTTCAGCCAAGAGTGTTAAGTCTATAACCCCTTCGAATCAAAACAAACTAAACTCAATAAATAAAGTGAATTCTCAACCAAAGACTATGAAAGCAGTCTGCGTTCAGAGTAACACATCATTGCCTTCGGCATCCATGCCATCAGTGCCGTCAATGCCATCAACGCCTTCGCCATTGAATCGACTCTTGCCTTTGAAAAGACCGAATCGGAAGCGAAACTCTCACGGCTGGTCGTGGGAGGGAAAGGCCGTCGATAAATATGTTTATTTAAACGTACGTATCAATTGGTTTAATGTTTTAATTACGGTATTTGAGTGAATGATTAAACTATAACTGGATTACCATTTGACAGAACGAAGAACAGTCTTATTTACGAAAGTGTTTTCCGGCGATCCGTCACAATGAGGGCGACGTAATCCGTGTGCGAGACTGTGTTCTCCTGCGAAGTGGGCCCCGAAAGACAGACCTTCCGTTTGTGGCTAAGATCGCCGCCCTCTGGGAAACACCTGAAGGTCTGAACAATGAGTGTTTCTAATTGTGATGAATGTCAATGTATTGAATGATTATATTTTCAGGTGAAATGATGATGAGTTTGTTGTGGTACTACCGTCCAGAACACACTGATCTCGAATACTACTCCAATCAGATGCTGACCGAGATATTTGCATCGAAGCACAGGGATGTCAATAGTGTGGCGTGTATTGATGACAAGTGCTATGTTCTCACTTATAACGAGTTTTGTCGATATAAACGCTTGAAATTACTGAAACAGTCCGCTCTGTCCACATGTCTCACTTCGAATACCGTTCCTCCGTTGGATGAGTCCTATCCCCGAATGGATCGCATGCCTCCGACTCGTGTTTTCCCAGAACTAGTATTTTGTTGTCGAAAAGTGTATGATTACAGACAAAAACGGATTCTTAAAAATCCCATTTGAATTACAATTTATAATATATTTCAATATACATTATATTATATTTGAAGACATTATCTATTATTTCAAATACAATAATATATAATAAATTATACATATAATTATTAATATACAGTAAATAACATTAATTTAGAGATTATACTTATTTGAACTCAAATTGTTTACATTAACTTATAGTAGATTAGAATCGCATCCATTAATTAGTCTTAAATTAACACAAATTGATTTGTTGTTTATATTAATTATTAGTTAATTCAATAAAACTTCCAAATATTCACTCATTTATTATTTGATTTCTACATAAAAAATAATAATCATTAATAATTGATAGATTGAGTGGAATATAACTTATGATAATAAATGGTTTTCCAGTAAAATAAAATTAAAAAGTATAATATATCCGTTAAAATAATAATAAATAAATTCTAAATCTGATAAACAAATCAAATGATTTGGACGGGAATGAGGACAGGAACTGATTTGCCGAATCCGGTGTCATATTTGACTGATATGTGGAACTTCTCGCCCTTAACCACAGGGTTCTTGTGAGCCATTAAAGCGATGGAAACCTTTTCTGACGGACCGATCATTAGTTGAGTCGAAGAAAATTTCATTACATTTTGTGCGACCCTTTTGCCACAAACGCACTCCAGATGTACACGAATTAGACATTTGTTGGATTTGTTACGAAAATTCATTGTTTTCCAGACACCTCTCGATAGACATACACTGGTCTGAGAGCTTTGAAGCAAGTGTTCCGTTAGTTTACTCTGTAATGCATTTCAAAATAATGTTTTATAACAAATATAACAATTGGTAACTACTTGTAGTGTAAATGTTTGCAAACCTTTGGCCAAAAAGTGGCCCTCAATTGAAAGATGGCCAACACATGACTCTGTGGTGAATCGGTGGACACCGTTAGACACGAGTCCACGTCTCGAACGCCATTCCCTTTGATGATTAGAGGCACTCGTATTTCGTACTGAGTTTTGGTCGCAACAAACAGTGTCTGCGGGTCTAAGCACCGGAACGTATGGATAGTACTGTCTGAATGTCTGTATAAGGGCTCGAATATAAAGCCTTTGTTGGCTTCCAAGCATAGCTTCAGAGGAATTACATCCGAAAAGTTTGTATTATTAACACATAAATCGATGGTTTGCTTTTCAATCTCTTCATCGAATAGATTGTAATGGATTTGCAAGTAATTGGACGAAAAGAGAGGTCTTTTGATGACCACTTCCTCTGACTTGATGTGACAAATGACAGACAACGGACTGATCGGCAAATTAATGCTTTCAATGGACGGGTATATTTGAAATGCAACAGTAAATGAGCCGCACTTTAACGGAATGATAGCTATATCTTGAGTGAGAAGTCCCTCAAAGAAAGCCGGAATATTGATCACATGTTTGGGGTATTGAATGCTCAAAGCATTCAAAGTGTCGACATTTGCATTGATTTTAATCTCAGCTTTAAATGAAGTGATCGACAAATTCTTGACTTTCAGATAATTGAGTTTAAACTCAACGAAACAGCCGATAGTAAGGGACAACACATTGGGTGAGACGACAAGCATTTGATTGAGACATAAGGTGTTGGCATTCGTTAAGGCAATCGAGTGACTGCTGTCTGAGTTAGGGCTATATGTTTGCACCGTTGATAGGGTCCCCACTCCCGATGTGACCACAGTTGTACTCTTATGGACATCACTTGTGCTGATACTCTCAGATGAACGAAGAGTTGAGTTCACACTCGGAGTAAACGAATGGCATTCGGAAAGAGTGGAGGCATTACTTAATCTCGATTTCCGTTTCCTATTCTTGCGATCAATTATCTTCTGAACGTTTTCTAATGTATTATTGGAAGCGCTGAACAAAGAGTCGCTAATCGATACAAACGACTCATTAATTAAAGACAAGTCGTTCTGATGAGGAATTTTAGTACAAATGTCTTCGGCTTTCATCTGAAATGAATCGCCAAATGTTTGGATCGAAGAAAGCGGTTCTGAATGTTGTTTGAAATAAGAAGATATGCTTTTGTCTCGAAACTCGGAGTTCGGCGAACGGAATGTCTCATTGGTGTCGACCAACGCCTCAGCCTTCAACTCGAGGTCTGAACACTTGCTGACAGACTTGAAGTGTTCGCCACAAAACTCGGGGTCTTCTCTACACGACATATGATTTGATTGAAAACTATTCATCTGAATACCACTGAAGGCGCCGTCAAATCCATTGCTTTCGTTGTCTGAAATGAAAGATATAATCAAAATGTGTTGACATTAAGAGCCAAATATTGTCTAACTTTGATCAGTGGATAAATTGATGGCAAAACTGAGTTCACTGTCACTGTCGTCGTTGTCTGGTATGAAGTGTCTCTTAAGCGGTGATAATCCTAAGCTGTTGTCCACACAGATGTCGTCCCTTTGAATGATCGGTTGGTTTAAAAACAATTGCTTTTGTTTATGAAATCCAAACAATTGTTGTCTTTTGCTGTGATTGTGTCTCATCTCCAGAGTTGGCGTCAAATTCACGTCCATTGAGATGTCTTTCAATACAAGGGCTGAACTCGTGTCCGAATATAGGTCTTGTCGATCACCGATGAGACCTAATGTACTCATTTCGGTGTCTGTATTGTCTCTATCCATGGGTTCATTCATGTCTTCAGTGACCACTCCATGCAAATCAATACCACTGTTTGAAACGACCTCTTCATTCATGTCGAACTCATTGGAAGCGTTAAGAGTGGTCTGACTTAACATTTCCTTAAGAAATGTATTGTTTTCACACATTTTCCACATATTATTCATTAAATGATTGCTTTTATCCATAATTTCAATCAAATTTCATCTCAAATCAAATCAAATGAATAACAAATTCAACGCATTTTTACCGCTTTTTAAATGTTTTCAAATCATATGAATAGAGATCTCCGTTGAGAAGAGTTGTTCACAAATAACACACAAATTAATTCACTTTTGAGTCCCCTTTCAATCACTACATACTGTAAAAAGTCTACAATTATTGCTCAAAAAGTTACTCTCAATGACTCCCTCCCCCTCTACTACCGTATAACGTTATATATGTATTGATAACCTAAACCGCAAACACCTCTAAGTGTTGAATATTTTGGCGCAAATTGCGATGAAATGTGATATCATTTGAAAAGAATTTGAAGGAAGAAGTGACAGACGAGTGGATCAATTGATGGCAAATCCGATGGCAATCAGTCGTAAAGAAGTGGAGCGAAGACTTCACATCTCGGGAGTGAATGCATTGAGTGGTGCCCTCACTCTCATTGAGTCCGAGATCTTGAATGCTTTCCCTCCGTATGAGTCCATCGATCACTTCATCACTCAATTCATTCACCACTTAATGATTGGACACAAATTGGACTCATTTCTGGTGGACGCGGACACCACTCAAGAGGTGATCAATGAGTTGAGGGACAGACGCATCACCACAACCACTGACAACCAACTCATTGTGAAGAATGTGGCCAATGATGGCAACAATGGCAACAAAAGCAAGACATTCCTCAAGCATTTGATTCAATTGCGACAACACCTGCAAAGACATCCCATTTTCGACACCAAGAACTTCAAACTCACAGAAATTGATTCGTTGATCACATCATCGAAAGAGACCATTGAATGCCTAGTCTTCGGGTTCTTAATGAAGAACTCGTCGAAAATCAATGAATTTCTCATTGAAGATAACTCGGGAAGAGTTCCGGTGGTCTTCACAGACGAGACCCAATTCAGGGACTCATTGGCCGTCGAAAACAGTTTTGTGTTAATCGAAGGCACTTATGATTCGCCCAAAGATTGTCTTTATGTCGATAGCATCGGTCAGTCGCCGCCAATCGACTTGAGTTCCACTCTTGAAGTGTCCAACAGTTTGCAACGAACCGGAAGAATGCTTGTCGTTGTATCTGATGTCCATTTGGACGATGAGAACACTTTGGATAAACTGAAGACATTGTTGACAGGATATGACTCAATGGTTCCCATTCCCGATGCCTTTGTCTTTTACGAACCGGAAGAATGCTTGTCGTTGTATCTGATGTCCATTTGGACGATGAGAACACTTTGGATAAACTGAAGACATTGTTGACAGGATATGACTCAATGGTTCCCATTCCCGATGCCTTTGTCTTTGTGGGAGACTTTATGTCCAAACCATGCGATGAAGTCTCAGATTTGAAAGGTATTTCACTTTTGAATAAACATTTATTTTGTAATTTTTTCAATACAATGCCGTCTATTATAAGTTATACTCTTAATATGACTTTAATATTGAAATACAGAATATTCTTTAATATTGATATGAATTCAATTTACAGCTCACATGAAAAGTTTGGTTAAATTAATTTCCAAATTTAATAAAATCTCAAACTATTCTCAATTTATATTTATTCCCGGATTTAATGACATAAAAGGCACTGATATTCCGAAGTAAGTATTCATTTTACACATTTTTATTACCAATATTTTAAAGTTTTATATCAAAAGTTACCATTATACTATAGTTAAAACTCTTTGTTACGTTATGTAAAAGTTTGTTCAAAGTTTTGTAAAACTTAGTTAAACTCTAGTAAGTACTTACTACTGTACTGTACTGTACTGTATACTACGGGAGTAATATACAGTAGTAGTCACTAAATATCAAATTAATTTGAGGGCTATTATTGATTGCAATGATTTTAATTTTGTTGATTAGGTGTGCCTTTACTGTTGATATGTTTCCGATGACAACAAAACTAATAAGTAATTTCCATTTGGCCACAAATCCGGTCAATATATACATAGACGGCCGACACCTATGTTTGTCTGCCTTTCCCTATATACCGAAACTTCGCAAACATATGATACACAACAGCACTGAAGAATCGGCTGAATTGGGCGCTTCTGTACTCAAACTAATGGCATCGAACGGACACCTGAGCGCCGGGTTGTCCACCAATTTGCACAGTTGTCTCTCTCTATTTCATTTGCCAGACTTTGTGCTCATTGCAGACAAACACATGAATGAAGACATGGACTCCAATGCTTACGATTATATAGATCTTGCAGTTTTGCCATCTTTTTCGAGGGATAACTTCAGATTTAAAGTGATTTATACGAATCCTAAACATATAGAGTGCAGTCAAATACTTGTCTGAAACCCTGGAAACTCCTATCCCTTAACACACACTCTCTCTCTCCTCTCCTCACATAACCTAAAGTGGAGTCCAGTTTTTGTACATCTGTTGGCAAATACAGAGCAGTAGTCCATGTATTCATGCATTCATTGTTTATTCAATTTTCAAATATTTGTATTTTAAACAAAATATGAACAGTTTATCCATATTTAATAAAAATTGTGTAAAAATACGATTAAATCATTTGAGATATTATTCGAAGAGACGGCCAGAACTTCCAAAATGTGATTTCAATGCAAACAACTCTAAAGTAAGTCTAAGGAATCAAACAATTGCTATAAAGTGAGTGTCAAACAAATAAGTTGTATTTGTTTTTGTATGCGAAGTCACGATTAGGTAACTTCGAGATCGAAACCATCCATAAACTCAATTTGAATCCATGTCTTAAACCCTGGTATCAAAAGCCTGTTCTCATTACCCAGGGATATATGCAATATGTCTGGGATAATGAAAACAAGAGATATTTAGGTAATTATCTATTTGTTGTTTAATCCACAAGGAATATTTTTAATTATAAATCAAATTAAAACCCAATACAATACTGTGATATTTTTAATATTTTAATTGCATTAAATGTGACAAACAATATAAGTTTTAGTATATATTAAATATAATATTGTTGTTAGTGCTTATACAGTATATTAATTTTTTAATAATCAATTAGTTAATATCCTTGTTAAACAGATATGTGAACCTTGAAATTACTGTATAATCAATCTTTTAATAAATATTTAAAACATTAACTAAAGTTTTTAATATATATAAATAAAATGTTTGCCAAAATCAGATATTTAGCTGTATAATAATTAGCAAGTTAGAGTTCACCATGATACAGTAAAAAGTGTAAACAGTTGTAACACTGTTCTTCACAAGCAACATTTGAAAATAAATACTAAAACATTAACATAATCAACCACCTACAATTAAATTATATGAAAACTAAAAATTCTTAGAGGGTATAGATTTTTATTGTAAAAATTATTGAATACTTATTTTATTATAGTTCTTAATATTTATTTTGTGATTTTAGCACTTTTACCAATTCTAGATATTGTACTATCTAAAATATTACGTTATATGATCTTGATGATTTCTTTAAATGATAAATACTGTATAATTTTAAATTTAAATTTAAATGAAATGCATATAAAAAAGATTTTTTAATCTTCTCGTCTATAAGACTAGAAGTTTGAATTTTAAGTCATTCAAAACTCGATGAATTTGTCATTCATTGCAAAAGTTAATCTTATTTAATATTATTATGCAATCTATTTCTTATATAAAACAGATTGAATTCAGACCATCAATTCAAAACACATTTTAAAATTTATAAATATTTAAAATTTAAATTTTTATATTCTGGTGAATTTGTAATTTTATTTAAAATGTTAAAACTAGTGAAATATTAGGCAAATATACAGTACAGTTATACAGTACAGAGGTTGACATAACTTACTATGAATAATAAATTTTAATAATGAATTATGGGTTAAGACATGTTCGGAGGAGTAGCGACGACAAGTGTGGGTCACTGTCACCCAAAGCTGGTCGAGGCCACAACCAAACAGCTCAAGAAGTTATGGCACACGAGTAGTATTTACTACAACGAGGAGATCCATGAATATGCGTCCAATTTAGCGAATAGACTGCCGGAACCATTGAATAACATATTTTTCTGCAATTCTGGTTCCGAAGCCAATGACATCGCTATACTTATGGCGAGGTTTGCATTCAGTTATCAATAGTTTGTGGTTAAGTCTAATCTCTGAATACAACACAGGCTTTACACCAAATCTTATGACATAATAGCTTTACGTAATGCATATCACGGCGACTCTACCAGTACTCAACCCTTGTGTGGGGTTCAAAGTTGGAGGTTCCCCCTCCCCTTACACTTTGGTATTCATCACACCACTAACCCCGATCCTTATTCTGGACGGTACGTCCAATTTTGCCAATTAGTCTATAATTATGGTACTGTACATCTAATTTCTTAATTCTTACAGCTTTGGGGGCAGTAATTGTAGGGACTCTATCATCCAGACTACCCGCCAGTGTGACTGTGAGCCGGGTCACTGCAAAGCAGAGGATATGTATGTCGAAGATTTGGAGCAACTGTTTGACTCGACTCTACCCAAAAATGTTTGCGCTTTCATTGCGGAGTCCATTCAAGGGGTCGGAGGAGTGGTTCAGTTCCCCAAAAACTTCCTGAAAAGAGCTTTTGAAATGGGTTTCCATTACTTATTTGCTTATATTATATTCCTTTCATTGATTGACTATTATTTAATGAATCGATAATTGTTTTGAATGTTTCAGTTCGGCAAAGGAATGGTGTCTGTATTGTAGATGAGGTGAGGGTTATTAAAGTTCTTATATTTGTCACTATTGTTCACAAAAATGATCAATTAGGTCCAAACGGGTTTTGGACGCACTGGGACTCACTTTTGGGGGTTTGAGGGACATGGAGTTATTCCAGATATTGGTTAGTTTATATTGATTCAATTAAAATACAAGTTTATAAAATGAGTGCAATTTCAGTAACAATGGCTAAAAGTATAGGCAATGGGTTTCCATTGGCCGCTGTGGCCACCACTGCCTCCATCGCCAAAACACTGACCGAAGCCTCTTATTTCAATACATTTGGAGGAAATCCTGTCAGTATTTGGCAGAGAATGTCATATTAGTCTTAAGATAGAAAATTTATTTAAATGAATAAATAAGTGATAATTTGTGTCAACAGTTAGCGTCTTGTGTTGGACTCAATGTTCTCAAAATCATAGACGAAGAGAATCTCCAGAATAACTGCCATATTATTGGTTCCAAATTATTGACAGAATTGGAAAATCTTCGCAACAAATATCCTGATATTATTGGAGACGTTAGAGGGAAAGGCCTTATGATTGGAGTGGAGCTGACAAGTAGTGCCGTTAGTATACAACACAAGAATATTGTTTCATTTTGTAGACCAATAATGTATATATAAATAATTGAATCAATTTTATAGAAAGAGAGAAAACCAATGATTAAAGCAGACTTTGACTCAATTTTGGAGGACTGCAGAGACATGGGTTTACTCATTGGAAGGGGAGGTCTATAATGACACTTTTGAATTGAGTTCAATGAACACAAAATAACTTATGATTTAACACTTTTAAGGGCCGAAAGGCAATGTTTTTCGAGTGAAGCCTCCGATGTGTATCAATGAAGAGGACATAACCTTCACTATCGATGTGTTGGCAAAAGCTTTTGATTTACATAACGAACGGTCGGCTAAAAGAAGGTTTAAAACCATAACAAATAATAATTGATTTATATTTAAAGAAATAAATATCTTTAAATTTTATTATATTTTTGGAGCAAAAATTATGTAAATATTCCACATTTGATTTAATTTAATAAACAATTATTTTGAGACAATTTCTTAAATTAGAAATACTGTAGAATTGGCACTAAATTTGAGATCATATTTAAAATAAATTGAGAAATTTATGGATTCATTATTTTGTTGAATCGACCATTTGTTGCATTTCATGGCATTCTGTTTGGCTTTGGATGTGTTGAGCACTTAATGTACTCTCCGTTGGACTCGAAGATAAAAAGCTCGTCATTGAAAATGTCGGTGCAATCGACCCGTTATTCCTATTGTTTTGCTTCGAATCACTTGTAATCGACTCCAATGTCGAGCTCTGGAGCATTGAATTGACATTATTTGAGGAATCGTTGCAAACAAGACAACAGTAGAGCAATGGTTCCGGTTTTCCACTCGTGGTATGCGAACCAAAAATACTTAATAGACTCTGTGGTAACATATAATACATTATGATTGCATTGAACACAACTGCTATAATAAACTAAATATGGATTACAAACCAAATGAAAGACTGTTGAATATAACCAACTGACAGATGATAAGACAATGAGAAAAGTGCCGATTTGTACGTACGCCAGGATAGAGGAGAACAGCATTAAGAACCCGGCTATACATGTGGTGAGAGCTGCCATCGCCACTGGACTCGCGATTCGGCACAAAGAATAATGAATGGCATTCATTGGGTTTTCCTAAAACATGTCATTTATTAGTGAAAATATCAAATATAATGCATTCGTCAAAGTCTTTACCGCTTGTGTCGACAATTTGTATGCAATGCTGTAGTGAAGCGTAAAATCAATGGCCAAACCAATGGCTAATAAAATACTAATACTCTCTAAAACATTGAGTTTCCAATTAAGTGCCACTAATATAGCGATTGTCGAGAAGATAATGGATGAGATAGTAATGGTTGACAACACACTTAACCTCCAGTTGCAAGTGGTTGTGATGAGTGCTACGAATGCGAAGAAAACGGCGAATAAAATGGATTTAATGGTTCCGTCGGACAGTGAGAGTTGGAGGGCATAGAAGTCCATTTGACTGCTAATAAGCCATCCCTCGCGTAAGCCTTTGGGAGCACTTCTCATTTGGTTGGAAACCCAGTCATTAACTTCTGTCCAAAACTTATTCATTTCGACAAAAGAATGAGAGAACGTGTAAATGGAGTCATACTCGACGACTGCGGCCACCATTTGCAGAGATTTCCTGTCAAATCGAGGTCCGGCCCAGTGGTGGGTCAGGAAATAATCGGGAGTTTTGCCCAATAAGTCAATCAATTTATTCAAACACATGTCGAAAACCAATGGCTTGTAAGGGAAGCGAGAATTTCTACAACAAGGACTTCGGTCCACATGATTGATATCATCCACACATTCCCGGTCTTCCATCCATGACTTGAATGTCTCGATAAAACAGTTTGAGAGTAAGGGTCCGATTGTGGGCCTATAAAAGCTTTGGTTACGAATGTCTTTGCAGAACTCAAAGAGCCATAATTGGCTGCTTTGGGAAGAGATGTCAAAATTTGAAGCTAATTGTAATGAACCCCTACTCGAAGGGTTTAGGTAATCGCCATTGTCTTGAGCGTCGACACCAAATACTACTCTAATGGGCATATAGTATAAGTAGTCATTATTCTGATCCCTAATGCGTTTAAACCAGAATTGGTTCTTAAACTCCAAGTCATATCTTTCGAAGTAATGATTGGCACTAAAAATCTGGAACTCTTCAGAATCTGGAAGTTTTAGTTTAGGTGTAATCACAACGACTATCACTGAATAAATGGATACCATTCCAAACAATAGTACAATAATATAACGGCATTTGAGTACTGCTTTTAAGAGTAGTTTCTCGAAAAATAATTTCGCGATAAAAGTAGTAAACGAATGAAATCTCCAAAAAGTATTAAATGAGAAATAATTGGATGAAAACTTTTCGGCAATTATTACAGACGACGGAAGCAAAAGCATTGTTAAGACAAAATTGACGGCAATGGATGTGCTCGCGAATAGACTGTAAAGTCATTCATTTGATTACTCATTAAATACATAAATTCAATCATTTCATAGTGAATGAAATGGACACAAACCTAAAGCATTTCATTGAAGTGATGTCAGAGAAATATCCGGCAAAGAATGCCAGACCAGTGGTAGCGCTGGCGGCCAACACTGAGACCCACGTGTGGCTCAATGTGTCACGAATTAACTTCACGAATATAACACTCGTTTTGTCCGATTTGATGCTTTGCCACACTTTGCAATAAATCAATGCATTATCGGAACCAATGCCTAAAATATATACTCATTTAAATTGTTTTCAAAATAGACATCAAATGATGAGCCATACCGACAGCGATAACAACGGCTAATAAATTCATAAATGGAAAGAAAGAGATTCTAAAGACAGTGGTGTAGAAGAAGTAAGCGGTTCCCATTGAGGTGACAATTGTGGTGAGCGTAACAGTTGTGACTATGAGTGAAGTGGTGTAAACGAATAATGACAGCAATATCACAATAAATGCAATGAATAAGAAAATAGTGTCGTGGATCAGATATTCATCGAACAGTGTGTGCTTCAGCCCCAAGTCCATCGCAACCACTTCTAAGCCATTCATTTTCAGCTCATTAGTAGACAATCGTCTAAAATATTGCAATAATTCAGTGCTTTTGGCGATCGGAAGAAAAATATTCGTATATTTGACGCGAGTTTTGTTGGGAGTGTTGGGGTTCAGGAAGTCTTTGTCCACCAAATAGTGCATTAGATTGAAGACTGCATTCTCCGATTGGAAGCACTGTTTGGGTACCTTTTGGCACAACACCGGTTCACTGAGACATCCCTGACTCAGCTGTAAGTTGTGATAATAGGGCGCACATGACATCAATAGACGTTTGGCTGCCATTATGTCTCTCTCATCGATGCCATCGCATGAGTTCTTGTGCGCCAAAAGAGTTACGTAATTATGAAGAGACCAACTCTTACAGCAATGACCAGAACTTCTGGTCTCGCATTTGTCTTCAAACAAATGGTGTCCATCACTCGATTCCATGCGAAGTAATTGTCTGTCGATTTGGCACAAAGTTTTCATTGAATTCACGGAAAACAAGTCATTTTGATCCGAGGATTCGACCACAAACTGAACGTAATCTTCAAGTATTGGTCCGCAAAACGTCTGATTCCTCTTCAGATTATGACTTCGAGATCTATAGGGATTTGAATCCATTTCTTCGATACGTTTCACCTCTTCCTCATCCAAAGCGTTGGAACTCTTGGACTCATTCTTAAACTCATTTTTGGAGTAATGGCTGACAATGGCGTCATTGAATGTGTTGTCGAGGACTAGTTTCCAAGAGTTGGTCCGTTTGGCCACTTGAGAGCCGCGGACTTCAAATCCAAGCAATGGGTCATCAAATGAAGGCAACGGATGATTGTATAGTGAAATCGCAATCAAAGTCCAGTTGACGACCAAAACTGTCACTAATATAAGGATTGGATGTCTTTCGATGACTCGCGACCACCTGTTCTCACATTCAGTACAAGACATCAATCATTACTTCATTGAAACCATTTTCGTCATATATATTAAGACATAACTTATCACAAAAACTCTTCACTCTATCATTTAAGACTCAAATCTAACCACAATATAGACTACATATGGCTCACGAGGAATGGTTTTTAACAGTAAAGAAGTTGCATTCAAAAGGGGGTAATCATTGAATGGACACCTAATTGGTGTCATCTACTCAAGAGTTACTCAACTTCTACAGCACAAGACATGTCTCAAATGTGAGGTCAATATAGCATATCATATGTTTAAGAATAACGATCAGGGTCAAATGTCAAACAGTGGTAAAACATGCACATTAGGTCTCAATACTAACCACATCTGTAAGCTGTCATCCAAACGATGTCTTCACTTGAATCACTTGTATATCAACTGATCCATCACTTTATGAAACAAATAAAAGCAAACAAACATTGAATGGACACTGGTCCATTTGAATAACCCCACCAATGATCATAATGGAATAATTGACACCATGGTCATAAATGTCAAACACGTGTTATACTAATAATAATGGTCAGATAACTATAAATGATATAAATGATGCCCACGGTCAGTTATATAATTAGTTTGACAACGAAACACAAACTTATAAAATGTTTTCAATGAATAAAAATTGTTATAAAAACTAAAATATGTTTTAAAAGTCATTCAAATGAACGACAAATTAATTGCAAAACATTTGACATTTGAAAGCATTTCATGTTTACAAACAAACCATACATTGAGTCAAATGTGACGTCATTTGTGTGCAATCGATGGCAACGTTTTGAAGACATTCACCGTTTTTGTCATTTATTTGATTTGAAATCATTTCATCTGTTTTTAAGACATCTTTTAACGTATTTTAATTTCATTGACACAAACGATGCCGCGATTGGCACAAGAAGTACAGCCCGAACCGGAAGGACCGAAGTTTGTGGGCATTAAGTTCTGTCAGGAATGGTAAGTGATGTCCGATTGTCACCACTGCTGACCATTGATTGATCCATTAATTGATCCATTGATTGATCCCCTGTTGACAGCAATAACATGTTGTATCCGCGCGAAGACAAGGAGACCCGAGTGCTGCTCTATGCCGTCAGTATTGATGACATCTAACCATTTGTGGCGATAATTAAGACAATTATTGATTGATTTGTATTTAGTGTCGAAACTGTGATTACAAACAAATCGCAGACAATAACTGCGTTTATGTCAACAAAATCACACACGAAGTCGAGTTAGTATTGAATGCCAT
>CAJPVJ010001723.1:0-15271 GCA_905397405.1 Oppiella nova | reverse complement strand
CGTATCCCGACTGCAGTCGACTCGTGTAGTCGTCGGCCGTAGCCTGCGGTGACGTACCGGTGATGGCGTCGTGATGTGTCATCACTGCCACCTCATTGCTGGCCTCATCCACGTAGGCCCTGGTGTTTAGGGGGTCTAATCGGGCCAATACTGACAATTGTTTGCTGATCTATATAAGCAATGTGGTTTAGGTTAAAATAATTAATTTATAATTATTAACAAATAAATATTCAGAACCTAAAATACTGATTATTTTTGAATAATTAAAATAAATGTCATAAAACTGTAACCATGTAGGAAATGTTTTTGAAATATTTGTCAATGTATTATACAAGGCTTAAACAGAAGCGCTGTTTTTTAACGTTTTGTATTAAAATATTAATACTACCTTGCTAAATGTTATCAAAGTCTTATTAAAATAGAATAATTAACTAAACAAGTTGGACTATAATTAATTAATTAATAAATTAGTATTATTAATCTACTTAAAAATCAATAAACAAACTTAATTCTAAAACTGTAAATTTAATTAAATATAAAATTCTTTATATATTTATAAAATATTTATAATATTTATGGGCAGACCGGGAGACAGACACTTAAATATTAATATTATTTTATGTAAAATCATCACAAATACTAACCTGCAGTATATTATTAGTACTCCTATCCTGATACTTCAGCGCCGGTCGATTCGCGTAATAGCCCACCCAATAGGTCAGATAGTCGACCGTCCTCTCCGCATACGTATGGTTCACTCCATTCAGGGCTTTCACATAACAATTAGGCGTTGAGTACATGAGGTTCACCTCCGGGTGCCGGGCCTTCGCCTCCTTCACGAGACGATCCATGTTCTCGAACCACGTGTTCGCTGTCTTATACTGGAAGTCGTCGCCCATTGTCACCAACACGTGGTTTGTGTTTCCGTAGTCTTTATTCCAGTTTTGGGCGTTTTGTATGAACGCCTGGGTCTTTTGCTCAGCATTTTGGTCAGTGATAGCGTTATTACCGTTTTCAAAGTTAAACCCACCAGGGGCAGAGTAGTGGTTATGCAAAACTGTAGTAAATATCTTGGTGTTTAGGTCCTTGGACGTGTCCCAGATATATTCGCCCTTGTCTATGTTAGGCCCCCGGTTGGTGACGTGGGCGTCGAAACCCATTTGTGCGTACAGGGAGGGCATCTCCAGGGAGGCGCCAAAGGGGTCAATTTGCCAGGATACTTTTGGGTGCGCGCACTGACCGAATGTTTCGTTTAAGAATTTTAAACCTGGTTAAAATATTGGGATTGGTATTGAAATTATATTGTGTATACAATTTTAATTTAAAAAGCTAATCTTTAAAAATATAAATATAAATATAATGACTTATAATAATAAAACCATAATAGGAAAATACGTTTCTTTTAATATAAAAGTATATTTATAGTTTTTATTGCAGTTTGTTTTATATTATAATAAAATCTAATATGTTATTTTATAATTTTATTATTATTATCTTAAGAAATGAAAGTAATAGATATTTAAAAAATTTAACGTTAATCTTTAATCAATATATTAAAAATGCACTTTGATTATATAATACAATAACTATTTTCGATATGATATGTTATAAAGTCTAAATATTAAGCTTATCAAATCAGTTACTATTTTTTTTATTAATATTACCGCTATTTTGAAAAACTGTAAGATAAATATTTTTAAATATTAAAATATAAAATTCTCAATAAAATAAAATAATGGGACCACAATGATGACCAGTTATAATTTATAAATAAATCTAATTTAAAATAACTATTATTTTAATATAAGTTTTTCAAGCAATAAATTATGTACCGGTACGTTAAACTATAATTACGCGACTCACTAGGCGTCACTACAATTAATTCAATAAGCATTCACTTTTCAACTAGCTCACAACTAGTATGAGCCAGGCAAATAAAGCCTATTAAAACCATAAAATTCATATACTACATACCCATGGTCATCTGATCGATAATATTATTATAATGAGCGGCACCCTCATCATTCACAGTCCACCCGCCATTCGTAAACACCAACCGGCCCTCAGCCACCAGTTTCCTGACCACATCCCGGCGCTCATCTGTCTGTCCACTCCACCACCTGTGAAAAAAGTACATTTCCACGTACGTGAACCTCCGGTCGCCATTTTTCTCCAGTTCCTTCACCACATTCGTGATGATCTGATTGGTCGACCCGTCGGCGTACTGGTCGGCCGTCACCATCCATCCCACGTCGTCGTGGGAATGGGGTATGAGATGTATGTTCAGCTTTTTGGGGTCAGTCGCCGGGCAGTTGTCGTAACCGCACTTTCCCGACACCCCTTCCCATAGGGTTAAGCCTATGGTTAGACTAAATAGGAGTAGCATATGGTTCATGACTATTGTGTCGAACCTATTGTCTAACTATTATTGAACTAAATAATAGCAAAACAATTAAATTTAAAATATTTTTAAAAAGTTATCTGGGTATACACTGGGAAAATAAACAGAGTCGGAAAAATTGTTACTAGGGCAAGTATTTATTGAAGTGGTACAAAAGGTTTAAAATGACCTTATTTATAATTTAATATACACATAATAGTAATTATCTAAAATACTACATGTGTTTGTAATAATAATGAATTAAAATGTAGTTCCCATGGATAGACTTACACAACAGATCATATTTAGCCTGATCGGTTCATATTGCCATACATAGTTATCCCATGGTATCAGGTACATCCGCATTTTGTTGTTACATTTCACAATATAATGATAAAATATTAAATTATAACTAAATAATTTATTTAATAAAGTAATTAAATTATCACAGATAAATAGCATGCATAAATTATAATTGTAAAAAGTAAATAAGTTGAAATTTCGATTATAATAAATAAATGAATTTTAAAAATATTATTTTGACAAAATTAGTTTTATTTTTAAAAGTATAAAGTACATCTAAAGTAAATAGATTAATAAATTGTATGGATTTTATTTATGATAAATAGGAATATTCTAGCAAGGTCATGGATACTAAACATCAGGTGAGCTAGCTGAGATTATATCACATAATGATCTTGAATGCACATGTACAAATATAGTTCATAATTAATATAAAACACACGTTTAAATGCAGCTTAATGTTAATTACTAAATTGTACAGTGTGCTATTGTTAATTTTTAAGTAGGATACAAATGTGGGTTTTGTATTACCGCCTCTTACATGTAAAAATAAAAGCAATTAATATAAAATGCAATTAAGTGTATATAATTACAGTTCAATAAAACTGTTAAATTTTAAACATTTAAAAATAATATATTAAACACATTATTGTAACACATTAATGATATATTAAAAACATATTATGAAGTTATTTATAAATAATAAAATAATTTTCAATTCATTATTTAAAAAATTACTATTAAAATACTAATTTTGATAAGTAATAGTAAAATAAATTTAAAATGTAAAAATTTATAAATTATATATTATATTGTATTTACATGATATATTTAATAAAAACTAATATTTTAATATAATTGTATAGTTTTAAAATTAATTTAATAAATTCTTAGAGCCTAAACAAAAATGTCATACTCTTATCTATAGTATAGTATTATATACTAATGTTTTTAAATTGGTTATTACAATTTATTTAAAAATATATATATAATTAATAAGTCTAATGATTTTTGGAGCCTTAATATAAGCCATTTAAATAGATTTTGTAAATAACATTAGATTACTGCATTTTTAATCAGTTAATTTACAGTTGAAATTATCAATTTCTAAGTGTAGTTAACAATTTAATATAAATATTTTATTCTAATTAAATATAACAATTTTCAAAATTAATATTAACAACACATGAATTTTTACATTTAAAATTATTTATATTTTTCATTTTATTGCTTGTTTATGTTTATTTAATAAGCACCTTGTGCTACAATTGTGCAATATATAGTAATATATAATATATAATAATATTCTATTGCACTTTTCATATACAGAATATGACGGAAAATAATATTAAAGAATAATATTTGTAATTATATATTATATTGTTGCATTTAACCTGGCAACACCCAAAATAATTAATTTGACAAATAGAGGCGTTACCACAACATAAATTAATTAAGCTTTTCAAAAATATTTATCAAAGCATTTCTAAATTAGTTTATATAATATTTTAGATGTACAGAATCTGATATTAAAAAATAATATTTTTATTTTTATTTTATGAATGGATTACTTCAAGAGTATGATATGTCTGCTAGTATAAAAACTTAAATTATAAGTTACACATAATTAAAACCCGGTGTATGCGAATTTTTAAGTTTAATATAATAATAAAATTTTATGTATGAGGTAGGCATAAGAAAATAATCTCATTGCAAATATTATGTTTTATTTTAAAATATACAGGTGCCAAAAATTTGTTTAAACCGTTTATAAAACTATTAATTATATTTATATCCAAAACGTAAAATGCTTAACTTTATATCCCGCGTAAAATTTTTATTTAATGCAACATTTAATCAAGTATCATTATACTTCAACATAATTATAAATAGTATTCTGTATTTATTTAAAGTGATCATTCAAAAATTTATTCACTTGATTAAATCATATATAAAACTAATTACAAAACTTACTTGTTTAATTGTATTAATATATATGGGTATACAAGTGACTATAGATTACTTGAATTACCCGTATATTATATGACTGAGTGTTAAACCCTCTGAACAGTTATATTTACCGCCGATTACTGTATGTACGGAAAGGGATGTGTTTTTGGATAAAACAAAAATATTTCAATACTTTAATGTAAGTAATGAACACCACTTATACAAACCATATATGAATCAGATATTGCAAAAATGCATCAATGACACATACAAATCTGTTGACGTTGCTATTAATGATCCATTTAGTATTAAATCATTATGTGCTGCCAAACAATATCCAGGTAAAAAAATTGCAATTCATTATTTTGTTAATTATAAAGAATTATTAAACCAGTTTCTTGAAAACGTTAAGTTTAGTGAAATGTTCAAAATTTTTACTATGAAAGCAAATGAATTATTTAACTGTTCAGCACAAATCCATATTAAACACAAAATTACTGATTATGACAATAATAGCAGTGATTCTCAAGTAATGACTGATTGTTCGCAAAGTTATGCCGTTTTGGATATAAATATAATTAATAGTTTTATAAACGGTTTAAACAAATTTTTGGCACCTGTATATTTTAAAATAAAACATAATATTTGCAATGAGATTATTAATTATATCTATTAATTGATGAATACTTACAATTCCCGACACAAACATCGATCGAAATCATAAAATACAAAGACTTCGGAATATGTTTCACGTATTTCTATACAAATACTGATAAACTATATCTTAAAGACAACGATTCTATTGAGTTTAAGATCCCATATAAAAATTATCAACAATTATATCGCAGTGAATATTATATAACAAATTCTACAGGTTCAGCGGGTGTTTATAATTTAAAGGACTTATATCCAGGTGATTATTTAGGTATCTATATGTTCACAAATCCAATGAATGAGCCCCTGATGTCCGCAAAGCATAAGGCGATTCATGTAAAACAAATCGGAGTGAAAGGAGCGATACAAATAAGAGCCACACATTTCCATCGGCTATCAGCCCCTTATATGCGTGTCTGCAATAGTAAAGGTATCATTATTTTTTAATGTTTTTATTTATTATGAAATTTTATAAAAATTTATTTATATACTATAGGTTTTGGTCTACATTTTACAGATTGTTACTCAAAATGTATTGAAACACTTTACCACAAACGATACAAATGTTTACCCAATCCTTACATCAATGAAGAGTTTATTCTTATGAATGCGAGTCAAACACAATATAGAATATGTAGTAATAATAGTCAAGAATATTCTGTTAATGAAATGTATTGTAAACACAAATGTGTTATAAATTGTGATGAAATACAATATACGTTAGTCTATGAGAGTAACACTTATTCGGCACAAAATAACACGAAAATTGGAATTAAATACAAATTATATCAAGAATTTCATTACACAGCGGAACCCAAGTATTCATTTGTCGACTACATGTCCACTATTGGGGGACTCATTGGCCTGTGGTTTGGTACGTCATTCATAGATACCAGTGCTCTCATTAGACTCATGTTAAGCAATATTAAAGAATATATTGGACATTATTTACAGACAGTATTAATTGAACAATTAAGCTGTTTAAAATATATTTATTCGTTAATCAAGATATTATTACGATTTCGATGGAGGCTAATTATAACAGTCGTAACGTTACCCATAATTTGCATACAATTATATCTATTAATTGATGAATACTTACAATTCCCGACACAAACATCGATCGAAATCATAAAATACAAAGACTTTAAAAATAAATATAGGATTTCCCGGCAATACATTCCCGCTATAAGTGTATGTTATGAACAGGATTTCAAAAATATTTTATTTAACCCAGATATTAAAAGATATTTAATTAAACGAATCTCTTCCTATAAAAGAGATTATGATTTTGAATCAGATTACCAGGAGGAATTTATGTTTAATATAACTGACATTGCTATTAGAAATATATCTTGGTATTATTTTCACATAAACATTGTAAAAGAGATAGAATTCACAATAGAATCTTACCCGGAGTATAATTTTAAAACACAAATTAATAGTGAACGCTACACTGAATTATTAACAAACTATTTAGACATTAACAACCTTGATGAATTTGAATATAATTTGTTAAGAAATAATGATTACTTTGTAAACATTACCATGGATGAGTTCAACTTTTTCACCAGTGTAATATTTTGCAAATTAGATTCAACATATTGCGATGAGCTACAAAGTAAAATTAATTTAATATCACCATTTGGCAAATGTAGCACATATTTATCACAATTTGTGGATTATAACAAAAATTTTACCATGGATACATTTATTACATTCACAGAAATTCGAGGTGAAGATGATTCCCGAAATAAAGTTAATTTTTTGAAAAAGAAATTTATCGTGCATTCACCTAGCTCACTACCAATATATATCGATAATTGGATTCAATTCAAAGACAATACGGATTACACGTTAAAAGATATAAAAATAACAAAATATTTGTTCAAACGTTTGCCGAAACCATACGACACTCAATGTCACGAGTATTGGGAAAATGAGACACAATTTCATTGTCTCAACAAATGCTATCAAAAGCAATACGAAAGTCAATACCAATGTATTCCCAAAGAAAATAGTTTACTAACCATTCAGTTATACGACAATTATATGGATCCAAATGTTACACTTTGTTCACAATTACTTACACCTGATGTCAACGATTTTAACGACAAAATTAACAAATATTGCATTTCTAAATGTCCTGTTTCATGTTTGAATGAATTATTTTTTTATCGACAGTACAGTCACCTTAATAATGACCCGGATAATCCGTTGACGAGTTTGGAATATAATTTTAATTTTAATTCAGATTTATATATTTATATAAAGTATTTGCCAAAAACATTGTTCATTGACCTCATCATAAGTATGGCCAATATATTGAGTCTATTGCACGGAATTACTTTATTTGCTTTATTACATATTATTATTAGATTTTTAAACATAAATTATTTTAATAATCCTATTGTTATTTACGTAAAGAATTTAGTTTATATCCAAAGATTAATCACATTTTATAACAAAAACATTAATTTAAAGGTCAGTATTTAAAATTATTCTAATAATTAAATTATTTTCTTAACTATACAATAATATTAAAATATTAGTAAATTTAATTAACTATATTATATAAATACATTATAATATATAATTTATAAATTTTATTTAATTAAACTTTGATATAATTTTACTATTACTGTAATAAACCTTATTTATTCAGTAATTTATCAATAAATAAGTAATTTAATAATGTATCTAGAAATGAACACCATACATAATAATAAAAATGTAACCTAAATTTTATTTAAACTTTTCACATAGGTAATATTAATAACAATATTAACCGCTATACTTTGGCTTAAAATATACGATGTTACAATCATTTATTTGAACTATGAATCCATAATAACAATTGATTTCAAAACATACGAATCGGATAATAATTACCCGTTTGTATCTTTAGTACACCCTGATGACTACTCATTTAAACCATGTTTCCCAAAAACATTTTGTAAATTCAATGCAACTAAGACACAATTATTTAGTGATATAACAAAAGAATATAATTTTGAAGACTATTCTATATACGGATCCGACATTAACAAAATGATATGGTCAGGGGACAAGAATTACACTGGTGAAGTTCTTAAAACATTAACTAGCTTATATTTCAAACTAAATGACAAATACAGTAACAATACATATAATCCTATTTTTAAAACATTATACATAAACGAAACTACAGTTGATAAAAATTTTGAAAATAATCGACTGATCACTATTACCCAATTATTTGAAGGGTTACACTCATTTAACTATATTTTAATTCACTCGCAACCTTATCCAAATATTTATAACCTCGACCCATCACATTATATTGAAACAGCTACTTTTGGAAAAACTCGTACTGTTATACTAACCAAAACTTTGACATCACATTTAGGTCACCCGCACGGGAACTGTAGTTATTATGACGGGTCGGGTACCGGCGATCGACCATTTAATACTGCTTCTCAAACACATTGTATGAGACGTTGTGTCGGATATTATGCCAAGAAGTACCTTAAATATGACCCGTTGTTTATTGATAAATATGTACATGAATTAGATTTTGATGACAATGATCCGGTTGCATTTAGATTCAATACAACCGCATCAAGCTTTCAATCACACGTCCCACTTGTGGTCAATGATAAAACATATAATATAAGGGAAATGTGTCTAAAAGATTGTCCCAAAGATTGTGTGAGCGTTGAGTATAGCGTACGAGTCGTGTCGAGTGAGACACCAATTGATGAACAAATGAGTCTTAAAAACGAGTTTATAAAGACACCATTGGTTTGGGACTCGAGTCAACCCATGTTTATCTATAGGGAGCAACCGGTGCAGTCACTTATCGACTGTATGTCATATATTGGAGGACTGTTTGGTCTGTGGTTTGGCACTAATGGCAAGGATTTGATTATTTGGATAATTAGCAGTCGATTCTGGGGTTGGATTCATCGGATATATAATCAATATGTTCCAGATAATATGGTTCGCCCAATTAATTAACTTTTCTATTTTAAAAAAATTAAATCTCAAAATAAATATTTAACACTTTTATAAAAAAATTAAATTTTTTTATTGTAAATAGTTCATTTGTAACCTTATTACATAAAAACCTTGATATCATAAATAAGATTTTTCATAACCTATTGGGTTTGACTTTAAACCCCCGTCTTTCTCCTGGTCGCCCTGTCAAAGAGAATGAGCAAGGTATATATTTAGTTATTATTAAATATTAAATTATTATTAATTTTATACAAACATATTTAAATGTACTATAACTTAATCAGCTAATAATTTACTAATTATAACTGTAATCACATATTAAGCTCTGTTTAAACTTTAAACTATTTAATAGCTCTCTCTCCCATTCAGGACCACAAAATTGGGAGAGAGAGAAATAATTTACTACAGTAGTAATATAACTTTATAACTGTAATTTTTAAATATTGGTTTTATTTTCAGGATGGTCAGAAAACATAATCTATTAGAGTATTTATATAATTATATTTTAATTTAATAGTTAGTACACATTTAATGGTGTGGCCTCGTTTATTAGTTACAAAAGTAGTTATCATAACATTAATACTCATAGCAAACTGTAAAACTAAAGGATTTATTGAAATAAATTTATTTAATTTCTAATAAAATGCGCTCGACCATACATTGAATAATTCTGTACTATTTTGTAATTTATATTTATGCTATTAATTTATTATGTAACAATGAAACTTGTAATAATAAATAAAATTAACAAGTAATAATAAAATTTCAACTTAAAATTTATTACCATTAGTTAATAATAATCATTTCAGCATTATAAATAACTTTAGAATCAATTTTATAAAATAATAGATAATTTAATAGAGTAATATAGTAGTAATATAAAAAAATAATTTTAAGCAATGTCACTTGTAATTCATAACAGTGTATAGAAAATGCTTTTACTTTTATCAACCATTTCAATATTATTTTATTTTCAAAATTGCTTTTGTTTAACTAATGAATAAATTATTTATAAAATTGTTAAATAGTATACCACGGCTAATTATAATTTATTACTTTAGTAACAATTCAATTTAATTAATTGTATATTCACTAAATCCTGTATCAATACTTTAATTATTTAGACATATTTTTTGAACCAGGTTTATTAACATAAAAAAAGTAGTCATTATTAGTCCAAAATTTTATAATGATAATTTTAATTTGACACTTAATAAAAAAAATTTCTTATATATAGTTTTAATTTTATATAAAATATTAATAACATCGAGAGCGAATTGTATGACAATATTAAAACTGTTAATAAAATTTTGTTATTATAGATAATTACGTTAAGGCATTAAAACTAATGTATTTTCCCTGGAGTATGTCACATTTTTATTTTTATTAACATTATTTTATTTACATTTTATAATATCAATTGGAAAACGTATTTTAAAATATATTCGTATTAGCCGTCAAACGGTAACGATTTAATTATATATACATTAATTATTACAAGATAAATTACAAAACTTTTGGTACAAAATGGTGTCATTTCTGTTTAAATTTTTGAAATACTTATAAATAAATGTTAAAATATCTTGGCAAGCACTGTCATAAATTAATCAATTTATTCATTGAATTTAGATTTAAATGATTTAACTATTAATATAATAGGAGTAATATAATTAAAGTTATTTCATAATTAAAAAATAAAATATTCATTCATAAAAACTGTTAAAACAGGAGGTTATATAGGCCATCAAGAAATGTAAAAGTTTAAATATAAAATTGATTATAAATTTCACAAAAATTTACAGTTTTTAATGTAATTTGTTACTGCATTATCATCAATAATTATTCAATTAATAAAATCGATTACTAATTGATTATAAATTATTCATAAATTTTAAGTATAAGACAGCGAACACATGGTTCGAGAGCATGGATCGCATGGTGAAGGAGACGAAGGCCCGGCACCCGGAGGTGAACCTCATGTACTCAACGCCTAATTATTATATGATAGCCGTTAATGGGCTGAACGTTACGTTTAAGGAAAGGGCAGTCACTACCTGTCCGTTTGGGTGAGCTATTACACTTATTGACCGGGCTAAAGAACCAGGATCGGAGTATTAATAATATACTCTAGAACCAAGAGTCTAGGTTAATATCTTTGATTATTTTACACAAAATAATTTTAAAATTTTTGATCTCATTCCGTCTATTTAATTATAAATCCTAAGTTGCTGGTTTAACTATTTTTCAAATTTTTACAAATTTAATTTAAGGTGACACTTGTATTGTTATCCCATATGTAAACATAATAATAAAATGTTATATTAATCATAGGTTATTTATTTAACTACAGTTAGTATAATTTAGGCAATTTTAATTTATAAAACACTGTGTTGAGTAATATCATTTAAAGTGTATATAATTATAAAAGATTAACTTTAATAATTTTAATAACTATCATAATTTACATTTTATTTATTACATTTTACACAATATTTTTTAAAAATAAAAAAGAACCTTTCACGGCTTGTTACTATTATCAATGGTAAATCAATTAATACAATTAAATACCTATCGTTTATTATAAGTTATTCAGAAAATTGTTAATAATTAAATTGTTTATATTTTTATGTTTAATTTACAAATTAATATACTTAATTAATATTTAAATAATATTGTAATAGGTACTCTTTTGGTGGTCGGCAATAAGGACAGCCAAACACCGACACATATATCGGTCGATGCGATACACACTCCGCAGAAAATTGTCGGAAAAATTGATTATAAGTTTTATTACGGATGGCAGGGCTCGCAGAAAGACGACTGTCTTAACCACCAAATACTTGTCTGTAATTAAGTTTATTATTATATGGTATTATTATTATTTTATTATTATTATATTTAATTCAAAAACTTGTGAATTATTTTTGGTGATCAAATACAATTTGTCTTTTTAAAAATTTAAATATAAAATTTCTGAACAGTTAATAAACCCACCACACATAGATTATTTTTACATATATTTAACGATAAATTAATCATTTATAACAGTTTAAAAATCTAAATTACTAATAAAGTTGTTGAATAACTAATGCATATTAAATAATTGTGCCAATTACAATTAAATGAAATAATTAATGTGTGTGCTCTGATTTGATATAATGAAAAAATTATTTTAAATAAAAAAATAAAAAAATATTGTATTATAATGTAATTATTGTATTACTATTTGAACATGAGAAATTACACATCTGACAAATACAGTCATTTGTTTTCAAAAACATTATTGGTACATTACTAAAATAAAACCATGGTATGCATGCACTTGATACTGTATCATGATAACACGTACATATGTACACTTTATGTTTTTATCATAATTTATAAAAAAAATACATTTTTGAGCACGGTGTACTAGGAAGCACATGTACCTTATAGATAATATTTAATATGAACTATTTAAAATATATAAATACATGAGTAACATACTATATATTTTCTGTGTCTACCCAGATAAGTTGTTAAATTAATTGTTTTACTATTATTTAGTTGAATAATAGTTAGACAATAGGTTCGACACAATAGTCATGAACCATATGTTACTCCTGTTTAGTCTAACCATAAGCTTAAGCCTATGGGACGGCGTATCGGGAAAGTGTGGCTATGATGCCTGTCCACAGAGTGACCCCAAAAAGCTGAACATACATCTCATCGCCCACTCCCACGATGACGTGGGTTGGCTTAAAACGGCTGATGGCTATTACGACGACTCTGTCCACCTGATCATCACGAATGTGGTGAAGGAACTGGAGAAAAATGCTGAGCGCAAGTTCACCCAGGTGGAAATTTATTTTTTCAAACGATGGTGGAGTGTACAGACCGATGAGCGCCGGGATGTGGTCAGGAAACTGGTGGCTGAGGGCCGGTTGGTGTTCACGAATGGTGGGTGGACTGTAAATGATGAGGGTGCCGCTCATTATAATAATATTATTGATCAGATGACCCTGGGTAAGTTTAAATTATTTACTGTATACTGTAGTATATGTCCTTGCTAATTTAGCTCTAATAACTAATTAGCATATTTAATGAATAAGTATAATACTTGCTAATAAGTAGTTTAAAATTCGTAGCAAATAATCAACTTATTTTTAAGTCATACGATACTGTATTTTATATTAACATGAATAATGTAATATAATTTTATAAGTATTTCTAAATTATTGTTTGTTTTAAAATAATAAACATTGGACAAAGTAGATCAGTTTGTTTCAAAGGGTTACAAATAGTTTCATTTTCTAATACTTATAACAGTACTAATTGCTCATGCTACTCACTTTTGGAACTCTATGAACTAGCTAAACGACATAATACAAATTAATAAACATAAAATTTTTAATTTATACTTTTTAGAAAACTATCAATAATAATAATTCTCGTAATGTTTATACGATTAACAGGTTTAAAATTCATTAATCAAACATTCGGTCAGTGCGCGCACCCAAAAGTATCCTGGCAAATTGACCCCTTTGGCGCCTCCCTGGAAATGCCCTCATTATACGCCCAAATGGGATTCGACGCCCACGTTGTCAACCGGGGGCCCAGTATAGACAAGGGAGAGTACATATGGGACGCCTCCCGGGACCTAAACACCAAGATCTTTACCACTGTATTGCACGCCCACTACGAGCCCCCTAAGGGCTATGACTTTGAAAACAACAATAACTCCATAACCGACCAAAATGTGGAGCAAAAGGTCCGGGAATTCATAGATATCGCCAAAAACTATAGCAAAGACTACGGAAACACAAACCAAGTGCTGATGACAATGGGTATGGACTTCAGGTATAAGACAGCGAACACGTGGTTTGAAAACATGGAGCGTATGCTTAAGGAGGCAAAGGCCCGGCACCCGGAGGTCAATATGATGTACTCAACGCCTAATTGCTATATTAAAGCCCTTAATGGACTCAACCGGACGTTTGCTGAGAGGTCGGTAGACTACCTGTCCTATTGGGTCGGGTATTATTCTAACAGACCGGCATTGAAGTACCAGGATAGAATTACTAATAATATGTTGCAGGTTTGAAGTAATTTTATTATTATTGTAGATTAAAAATATTATTTAAATCGTATTCATACCATGACTTTAACAGCCCATGAATTATTAAAATTAATTTGATAGAGTGAGATTAAATTCCTACAAAAATTTTAATTACAGTTTACTAATTATAAGTTTATATCTAGCTTTTTACAAAGAATTATACTGATATAATATTATATTTTTATTCAAAATACCAAGATAAAATTATTTAAGAATAATTAAATCAAAATGATAGTTCATAAATCTCCGATTTTATATACTTTATATTTTTTAATTATAAGTTATTTTAAAATAATTTTTAAGTGGTCCCTTCGATACCATGTATCTTAAAATTATTTTTGTAAAATGAGATTTTTCTAAAGTTATTTAAATTACAGTTTACTTAATAGGTTTATAAACAGCTAGTTTATAATAATATGTATAATAATAATATAATTATCTGCATTCATAACTGCACCTCATATAAAATTTTATAAATATTGTATACTGATATTAGCAGTTAATATCACTTAGATTTTAGGTACAATATTATTATTTTTTAAAAGTTGATGCTTAAATCAAATTCTTTGAAGCGCACTCCCATAAATAAAATAAATATTTTTTAAAAGTTATATTAAATGTCCAATTAAATTTAAATTACAATTTATATGTTTAATGTTAATAAAAATAAATTATAATTTTATTGTAGGCGAGCAAACAGTTGTCAGTATTGGCCCGATTAGACCCCCTGAACACCAGGGCCTACATGGATGAGGCGAGTAATGAGGTGGCAGTGATGACACATCACGACGCCATCACCGGTACGTCACCGCAGGCTACGGCCGACGACTACACGAGTCGACTGCAGTCGGGATACGCCGCCAGTAAACGAGTCATTCAAAAGGCTT
>CAJPVJ010001722.1:0-15276 GCA_905397405.1 Oppiella nova | reverse complement strand
CCTGATAGCATTTCAAATATTGTCATAAATTTCAATATAATGCCATTCCTATTGACATAATAACTAATTAATTGTGTGTTAATTGTTATATTAGTCCATAATATTAAGCCAAGACCCCAGTAGATGGGTACGCCATAAAAATAGACAAAATCACCTAGAACTATGTGAATGAATTGGTTATCATTAAATATAATTACCAAAAGTTTCTCAATGATAAATAAATGAAGTATAGTGAACACAATTATTGGTTTATTAAACCATTTTCTGCTATGTTTTGATTCATATGATGTGAATGTGAGACCAATTCTGTACAGAATATTATTGAAGTCTTTAGTTATTAAATGTGTTGGTAATAATCTAGCACAAACTATGGGCTCCATGATTCACTTTATTATAAGTCATAACAAACCAACATAAAACAAATGATAAAATTATCAAATAGGTTTTAGTTATTATAAGCTACAAATTAATTAATTATGAACATACACACTTTACTGTACAGTACATTAGTTCAAATTAAAAAATCAATAATGTACTTTTATATCTTATAATTGGTCAATGAATATATTAAGGGCATCTAAACATAAAATATTAATTTGTTATATTCAGTGTTAATTAAAACAAACATTATACAGTATAATACAATAATTATCAAATAATGTTTGAAACAGACATCAATTTACTTTAAGGTTAATAGTCTTATCAAATATTAATGATACCGGTACAATTCAGTTATTTTGAGAAACATGAGGGCCATTAATGAGAGAATCTGTAGAAAACCATATTACTCTTATAAAAACTTATATTTATATGAAAATGCTTTATTAATATACAAATACATACTTCATAGCATCGGAAATAAGTGATTGTAAATAACGTATAACACGAAAAACCAATCCTTTTCTCAGATACCCATTCAATGAGAGACTGCAACTGAAAATCACAATTAAATTATAGACAAATGATACATACATTCCTTTCCTGTATACCTTAATTGGTAAGCGAGGAAATTGCCTTGATACATATGTTTTGGGCAATGAGTTCAATAGTCGTAGTAAAATAAGGTGCGATTTGTTTGCCTCGTAATTAACAGCCGATGTCTTATACAATATGAATAGGAAAATGAATGTCAAAAATACGGTCACATAAATGAGCATAATTTCCAAATAAATCATCACTGAGTAGAATACCACAATGAATAGGGTGCAGACATTAATTAAACCAAAGTTCAACCATAAACATAACAAGAATTTAGACCAATAACTTGTGTTATAATCACTGATTTGTGAATACAATTCTGTATAATCTCTGAGAATATTCATATAGTTTCTAATTTGATGTCTTTTAGTCATATAAATACTCCGAGCATTCAATGAATTTGTTTTGATTTTAATGTATTCACAAACGATATAAAAGTATATCAATTGATATAATATAATATTCCACGAGTGATAGGCTAATACCCAGAATAGTATAGCACTAGGAATCCCATAGACTATTGTATTGAATATTGTTGTGTTTAATGAGTAACATAAGGTGACCGGGATTATAGTAACAAATGGCATTATATAAGTATTGTTTCGATAAACTATTTGAAACATGAGTTTTGATTGTTTAGCAAACTTCAAAATCTCTTTAGGATTTGTGAGTCCAATAGATTGTGGTGACCTTAACCCTGATAACATTTCAAATATAGACATGAATTTCAATTCAATACCTTTCTCATAAATATAGTAATTAATAATTTGGGAAACGAGTGCCCAATTAGTGAATAGTACCATGGGTACGTTTATTATAATAGGTAAGTCATAGAAATAAAAGAAGTCACCCAGGATAATATGAAATATTTTAGCTTGATCGTAGAAAATAGCACTAATTAGTCTTTGTGTAATAAAAACACTGATTACAGTGAACACAATAATTGGTGTATTAAACCGCTTTCGAGGGTATCGTAACTGAAATGATGTAAAATTTAAACCAATTCTATAGAAAATATTATTGAAATCTTCGGCAATTAAATACTTTGGTAACAATTTATGAGCTTTTATTTTATCCATTGTTTAAGCTAGATAAATACAATATGTTATGTATGAAATTTATATAAAGTAATACTGTAGATTCAAATATAAACTAGTATTTAAAATGTATTTTATGTAATACATACAATTATATAAATGATGAACAATTAAGTATGTTATTCAATGAAAATTTTGCAAATAATTATCGTAAATACAGTAATTTAATAAAATACAACATGTTTCATTGTCATTATTAATTACTCATTAATTTTACTACAATTACATTAATTTATTTTGACATAATTATGCAAATTAAGAAAACAAATATTTAGTTAATTAATAAAAAATGACAATATAATTTTTGAGTATTATGAACATATATTTTATTATGTAAGCATTACATTGTAAGGTATGCTATAAGAATGAATATTCAATATAAGTGCAAATGCTTTAAGTTTAAGTTTATATGACATACAATATTAAGAATTTATTGTTTACTGTATTACTGTATATTTAAATTATATCTTTTATATTGCATTTGATAAAATTTTGTTATTTAATATGATGTGCAATTGTTTACTAGTATAACAAATTGTAATAATTTTTAGATCAATAAAATATGGGTATTTTAAAGCATAATTATGATAAAAATTTGATAAATTTTTCTATATGCTTTTACAATTTTCAAATAATATTATTTAAATATAAAGTTGTTGAAAATTTTATGCGTTTTAAAAGCCATTTAATTAACAGATAATGCCATAAATATAATTAATGTAAAAATTACTAGACAAATAATAACACCAAAAGTACCATAAAACAATTCACGGGAATTACTATAAAATATAATTTCTTATAATAAAATTAAATCAATAAAAATCATTTCTAATATAGTCAACCATAATCACTATCAACATAAATTGTTAAAGTATAAATAAGTAAGCGGGTTAGTGAACAGGGTCTTTAAATATTAATAAATTCAATTGAATTCATAAGAAATAATAAATAAGCAAAATTGTAAGCAATATTTTATTCAATTCAATACATTGATAATTCGTACATATAACAAACAGTTCATAAATAAATACAATTTCACATTTATAACTAACCCAGGTGGTGTTAATGAATTGATTTAATTGGCAAACATTTTATTTGTGAATAACAATAAATAATTTATTAAAATAATTTTTTATATAAAGTATATACAGTAGTAGTTTGTTATAAATTATATTCATATTTCATTATAATGTATTATAGTATTTAGACTAAAATACTAAAAATTAAATGTATAATTATGTCTATTACAAGCAATTATAATCCGTTTAAATTAATTTTTCTAATCTATAGTTTTGATGTTTTTAACGCAAATAAAAATTCATTTATAAAAATATTAATTCTGATTTAAAAACTAAATATATAATTATGTCTATTACAAGCAATTATAATCCGTTTAAATTAATTTTTCTAATCTATAGTTTTGATGTTTTTAACGCAAATAAAAATTCATTTATAAAAATATTAATTCTGATTATTTTAAAATTAATAATAATCGCCACACAAATTGCAATGATTTATCTGAACATATGTTTTACATTAAAACGAAAACTACTGTTCAGAGTATTTTATAAACTATCTTATTTAATCACACAATCAATTAGTTTAATTACTTTTGTTTGTGTTGTGTATAAAACATCAAAAATAAAAACGATTATATTATCAATAAATAATAAATTAGACAATAAGCAAAAAATTGATTTAAATAAAATAAGCCTGGTCTTATCGCTCGTATGGTTGGCACCTATTATCCCATACATAGTATACATTTTTGCTACACTGCCCACTAATTTATATTTCTATCTGCTCTGGGTATTTATGATATTTTGTTGGCTATTATGCATACCATTACTCATGCTTTACATCTCTTATGGCATATACTTATTGGAGAAAAATATTATCAAAAGTTTTGCTAATAATAGCAAACCTATGGATACTAAATATTGTGACATTCAGACCACTATTTTCAAGATCCAATGCCTGAAAGACTCAGTTAATAAATGTTTGGGTATTTTGCCATTTCTACTATTTTGTGAACTGTTCTCCACGACATGCATCCGATTAACACATATTGTCTTAAATAATAAACTAAACGGTGGACCAAAAAGTAATGAGATTACCGGCTATTATGAGTTTATAGTGATTGCGAGCTTTGATTTGTTTTACGTGCTGTCAATTGACTATTTCCAGAGTCGCAGACCTACTGTCAGTCAATTGTTTGACAAATTAAGTCAAACAAGTTTACCATTAAATTCACGACAATATGTTCGCCATAAACAGCAATTGATTGACCAATTAGTGTGTAGTTATTCCCATAGCAAATACATTGCATTCAATGTGTTTACTATCAATAAGAAGTTTATATTAAAGTTTTTAGGCTATGTAATTACATTCACTGTTATGTTAATACAATTACTACAAACAAAAGACTAACTTGTGTGAAATTAAACTGTTTGTTATATGTACGAATTATCAATGTATTTAATTGAATCAAATATTGCTTACAATTTTGCTTATTTATTATTTATTATGAATTCTATTGAATTGATTAATATTTAAAGACCTTGTTCACTAAATGGCTTTCTTATTTATACTTTAACAATTTATGTTGATAGTGATTATGGTTGACTATAATAGAAATAATTTTTATTGATTTAATTTTATTATAAGAAATTATATTTGATTATAATTGCTGTGAATTGTGTTTCCCTTTAAGTGCAAACATTCATATGTTATGAACGGTAGGAATAGTCAGAGAAAAGCCTCGGGAATCCACACCAATAGAGTCTCATTGAAACAACTGCTCAGTTGGGGGACAGTTATGTTCAAACTCAGCTCCCGGTCCTTAATATCGTAGGTTATCGAGATTTATCTAAATAAAACATATATTTACAAGTACTGTATACAACAATTATTAAATGACATTTTCTAAACAGCGAATTGCAAGTATTTGGGAAATATTTTAATTTTGTTTCAACTGAAATGATCTTGAAACTTAATTTTAATACAAATGTGTAAGCCTAAAACAAATGAAAGCTTTTTGCCATGTAGCGTTTACTGTATATGAAATATTTATTAAACTTCTATCATACTTTTATTATTTAGAGAGGATTTGGACAATATAGCCATGTTACAATTTTAGCTTTATATATTATTCTGTTTATTGAAGTGCAAATTATGGTATTTTTAGTGTTTTTATGCTGCTATACAGTTAACAAGTAGTTTAGTAATTTTTACATTAATTATATTTATGGCATCATCTCTTAATGCAATGGCTTTTAAAACGCATAACATTTTGAACAACTTTATATTTAAATAATATTATTTGAAAATGGTAAAAGCATATAGACAAATTTATAAAATATTTATCATAATTATTCTTTAAAATACCCATATTTTATTGATCTAAAAATTATTACAATTTATAGTAAACAACTGCACATCATATTAAATAACAAAATTCTATGAAATGCAATATAAAAGATATAATTTAAATATACAGTAATACAGTAAACAATAAATTCTTAATATTGTATATCATATGAACTTAAACTTAATGCATTTGCACTTATATTGAATATTCATTCTTATGGCATATATTAGAATATAAGGCTGAATATATGTTCATAATACTCAAAAATTATATTGCCATTTTTTTTATTAATTAACTAAATATTTGTTTTCTTAATTTACATAATAATGTCAAAACAAATTAATGTAATTGTAGTAAAATTAATGAGTCATTAATAATTAAACATGTTGTATTTTACTAAATTACTGTATTTACGATAATTATTTGGGAAATTTTTATTGAATAATATACTTAATTGCTCATCATTTATATAATTGTTTGTATTACATAAAATACATTTTAAATACTAGTTTATACTTGAAACTACAGTATTGCTTTATACTGTATAAATTTCATACATAACAACTGTATTTATTTAGTTTAAACAATGGATAAAATAAAAGCTCATAAATTGTTACCAAAGTATTTAATTGCCGAAGATTTCAATAATATTTTCTATAGAATTGGTTTAAATTTTACATCATTTCAGTTACGATACCCTCGAAAACGGTTGAATACCCCAATTATTGTGTTCACTGTAATCAGTGTTTTTATTACACAAAAACTAATTAATGCTATTTTCTACGATCAAGCTAAAATATTTCATATTATCCTGGGCGATTTCTNAAAACCCGGAATTCCCGACAAAAATGGCATTAAATAAGTGTTGTTTCTGTAAATTATTTGAAACATTAATTTTGATTGTTTTGAAAACTTTTCTATTTCTATAGGATTTGTGAGTCCAATAGATTGTGGTGACCGTAACCCTGATAGCATTTCAAATATTGTCATAAATTTCAATATAATGCCATTCCTATTGACATAATAACTAATTAATTGTGTGTTAATTGTTATATTAGTCCATAATATTAAGCCAAGACCCCAGTAGATGGATATGCCATAAAAATAGACAAAATCACCTAGAACTATGTGAATGAATTGGTTATCATTAAATAAAATTACCAAAAGTTTCTCAATGAAAAATAAATGAAGTAAAGTGAACACAATTATTGGTTTATTAAACCATTTTCTGCTATGTTTTGATTCATATGATGTGAATGTGAGACCAATTCTGTACAGAATATTATTGAAGTCATTAGTTATTAAATGTGTTGGTAATAATCTAGCACAAACTATGGACTCCGTGAGTTATTTTATTATAAGTCATAACAAACTAACACCAGACAAATAAAACAAATGATAAAATTATCAAATAGGATTTAATTATTATAAGCTACAAATTAATTATTTATGAACTTACACACCTTACTGTACATTAGTACTTACAAAATCAATAATGTACTTTTATATCTTATAATTGATTAATAAATATATTGTGTGCATCGATACATGAAATATTATTTTGTTATACTTAATCGGAAGCATCGTGAAGTGAAAGTAAATTGAGTGGTTACTATTGCCATAAATAGTTAGCCAGTAACATTAAAAATTTTAAATTTACTAAACTTGGCGAATCAAGTAAATTAGCTTGTTAAATTCACGTTCAACCATCACTGACATCCTCATTTTGTCATTGAAATAACATTAATTTCAATTGAATACAATGTTATACTAGTATTTTGTGTTCATATATTGGTAATCATTTCTAGAATTATGTTATATTTGACGGCACAAAGCAGTTGACATTCATTTTATGTAGGATCCATAGAATTTATGTCATTTCAAGGACAAAATGAGGATGCCAGTGATGGTTGAATGTGAATTTTACAAGCTAATTTACTTGATTCGCCAATTCTAGTTAATTCAAAATTTTAGTTATGTTACTGGCTAACATATCATGGCAATAATAACCACTCAATTTACTTTCACTTCACGATGCTTCCGATTTAGTGTTAATGAAAACAGACATTATATACTACATTGTCAAATAATGTTTGAAACAAAAATCAATTAACTTTAAGGTGAATAGTTTTATCAAATATTATTGTTTGCATTCAATTCAGTTATTTTGAGAAACATTAGGACCAGTAATGAGAGAATCTATAGAAACGCATAGAAATTCATTATAAAAACATATATTCATATTAAAATGGTTTATGAATATACATAATTCATAATAACATACTTCATAACACCGGAAGTGAGTGATTGTGAATAACGTATAACACGAAAAACCAATCTTTTTCTCAGATACCCATTCAATCAGTGACTGCAACTGAAAATCACAATCAAATTATTAGATAAATAATACATACATTCATTACCTGTTTTTGTTCCTGTATACCTTAATTAGTAAACAAGGAAATTACCTTGATACATATGTTTTGGGCAATGAGGTCAATAGTCGTAGTAAAATAAGATGCGATTTGTTTGCCTCGTAATTAACAGCCGATGTCTTATACAATATGAATAGGAAAATAAGTGTCAAAAATACAGTCGCATAAATGAGCATAATTTTCAAGTAAATCATCATTGAGTAAAATACTATGATGAATAGGCCGCACACATTAATTAAACCAAAGTTAAACCATAAACATAGCAAGAATTTAGACCAATAACTTGTGTTATAATCATTGACTTGTGAATACAATTCTGTATAATCTCTGAGAATATTCAAATAATTTTCAATGTAATACCTTTTAGTCATATAAATACTCCGAGCATTCAATGAATTTGTTTTGATTTTAATGTATTCACAAACGATATAAAAGTATATCAATTGATATAATATAATATTCCACGAGTGATAGCCTAATACCCAGTATAGTATAGCATTAGGAATCCCATAGACTATTGTATTGAATACTGTGGTGTTTAATGAGTAAAATAAGGTGAGCGGGATTAAAGTAATAAATGGCATTATATAAGTATTGTTTCGATAAACTATTTGAAACATCAGTTTTGATTGTTTAGCAAACTTCAAAATCTCTTTAGGATTTGTGAGTCCAATAGATTGTGGTGACCTTAACCCTGATAACATTTCAAATATAGCCATGAATTTCAATTCAATACCTTTCTCATAAATATAGTAATTAATAACTTGTGAAACGAGTGCCCAATTAGTGAATAGTACCAAGGATACGTTTATTATAATAGGTAAGTCATAGAAATAAAAGAAGTCACCCAGGATAATATGAAATAATTGAGCTTGATCGTAGAAAATAGCACTAAGTAGTCTTTGTGTAATATAAACACTGATTACAGTGAACACAATAATTGGGGTATTCAACCATTTTCGAGGGTATCGTAACTGAAATGATGTAAAATTTAAACCAATTCTATAGAAAATATTATTGAAATCTTCGGCAATTAAATACTTTGGTAACAATTTATGAGCTTTTATTTTATCCATTGTTTAAACTAAATAAATATAGTATGTTATTTATAAAATTTATATAAAGTAATACTGTATATTCAAATATAAACTAGTATTTTATGTAATACATACAATTATATAAATGATAAACAATATTATTCAATGAAAATTTTCCAAATAATTATCGTAAATACAGTAATTTAGTAAAATATAAAATGTTTCATTGTTGTAATTAATTATTCATTAATTTTACTACACATTACATTAATTTGTTTTGACATTATTATGTAAATTAATAAACAAATATTTAGTTATTAATTAATAAAAAATGACAATATAATTTTTGAGTATTATGAACATATATTTTATTATGTAAGCATTACATTGTAAGGTATGCTATAAGAATGAATATTCAAAATAAGTGCAAATGCATTAAGTTTAAGTTTATATGACATACAATATTAAGAATTTATTGTTTACTGTATTACTGTATATTTAAATTATATCTTTTATATTACATTTGATAAAATTTTGTTACTTAATATGATGTGCAATTGTTTACTAGTATAACAAATTGTAATAATTGTTAGATCAATAAAATATGGGTATTTTAAAGCATAATTATGATAAATATTTTATAAATTTTTCCATATGCTTTTATAATTTTCAAATAATATTATTTAAATATATAGTTGTTCAAAATGTTATGCGTTTTAAAAACCATTGCATTAACAGATGATGCCATAAATATAATTAATGTAAAAATTACTAAACAAATAATAGCATAAAAACACCAAAAATACCATAAAACACAATTATAGGAATGGCATTATATTGAAATTTATGACAATATTTGAAATGCTATCAGGGTTACGGTCACCACAATCTATTGGACTCACAAATCCTATAGAAATAGAAAAGTTTTCAAAACAATCAAAATTAATGTTTCAAATAATTTACAGAAACAACACTTATTTAATGCCATTTTTGTCGGGAATTCCGGGTTTTGTAATGTATTTGTTGAACACATCTCTCTATAACGCAATAGTCTATGGGATTCCTAATGCTATACTATTTTATTTGTGGGGATATTATGCCTGGAATTTACTATTATACCAATTGTTGTATTTTTATTTAATTTGCAAATACATTAAAATCAAAATTAGAGCTTTAAATGAGAAAACTTATCAAATGATTAAAAGTAAAAAGACAACAAATTCATTGAATATTATCAAATGTTTTACTGATATTTATACAGAGATTAATGATTATAATACCATTTATTGGTCTAAATTTTTGCTGACCCTATGGATTAACTTTGGCTCATTTAATATAATATCGATATTTGTAGCGCTATTTTATCCGGTTATATTTTTTGTGAAAATTATATTCATTTATGTTGCTATTGTATTCAGCTTATTATTTATATTTATTATATTCAATACATCGGCAGTTAATTACGAGGCATTCAAATCATATAAAATTTTAATCAAATATTGTCACAAATAAATTGATATACAAATAATCTTGTTGCTCATATATCTATTAAAATTAAGGTAGGTTTGAGTGAAGGTATAGATTTTACCATAATTATCAAGATAATAATAATAATAATTTTATTACAGTTATTGTCATTCATAGAGTGGGTGTCCGAGAAAAGGGTTGACTTTTCGTGTTATACTTTATTTACAATAAATTATTTCCGATGTTATGAAGTATGTATTCATTCAATATATTTATTTGTAAATACATATATCATTTTATCTATTTAAATAGATCCTGGCATTTTTGATTGTAATGTTCATTAAGATTATCGAAATTACTTTTGTCAAATAAAATTATTATTCATATTTGTTTTATATTTGCTTATTACATTTTATTTTAACTTCTGTATGATATATAAATTATTTATAATTATAAAATTAAGGTATGCACTTAAATTAATTATAGAAAATGTACAAATGTAAAAACTAAAGTAATTTATTTGCATATAAAATACTTTTATAATAATGTTACCAAGATAATAGTTCATGACTTCAATTAACGCATTGTATAATGGATTTATAATTGTTATATATTTATATATGTTATATGTATATAATAATTATTATTTATATTTGTTTTATATTTTCAAGTTATATACGCTTATTACATTTTATTTTAACTTATATATGATCGATAAATTATGTATAATTACTAATATAAGGTATGCACTTAAATTAATTAGAGAAAATGTATACTACAGTATTAACCAAAGTAATTAATTTGTATATAAAATACTTTTATAATAATGTTACGTAGATAATAGTTCATGACTTCAATTAACGCATTGTATAATTGATTTATAATTGTAATTATAAGTCATTTATGGTTATATGTGCATCATTAACCTCAAAATTACATTCAATTAAAACTATTTTTGTATCACCTAAAATGAATTTAGATATTTTGCTATTAGTGCTTGAAGCAATCTATTTGATATAAATATATACTTAATATAATACAAGTTAGTTAAACTTAATTTAATAAATAAGCTATTTATAATAATTGTGATAAATAAGTTATTGTATTATATTATGGCAAAAAATACAAAAAGTACCTTGCGTGCACAACATCAAATAATTCAAGCTTTTAATAATACATTATATAAAATTGGTTTATGTCTCACACCCTCTGATCATAAATCTCATAGAAAATGGTTTAATAAACCAATTGTTATATTCATTACATTTGTTTTATTTATGTTTATTAAATTTTCAATCATAATATTTGGCGGTAATAATGAGTCTAAGCAAATAATACTGGGTAACTTTGCATATTTCTACAACATACCAGTGCACTATAGTGTGGTATTTATATTGTTTACAAATTTGGCGCTTAATTCACAAATGATTAATTATTATGTCTATAAGAAAAGTATTAAATTGAAATTTATGTCCATATTTGAGATGTTATCAGGGTTACGATCGCCACAATCGATTGGACTCACAAATGCCAATGAGATCCACAAGTTTGTCAAACACTCAAAACTTATGTTTAAAGCTATTTATTTAAACAATACGTTTTGCCTACCAATCATTGGTCTTATTATAACACCTATCATATATTTTGTCAATACTACACTATTTAATACGATAGTTTACGCCATACCTCATTCAATATTTTTTATGTGTTGGCAATATTATACCTGGAATATTATTCTCTATCAATCACTATATTTGTATATCATTTGTAAATATATTAAATATAAAATTAATTCATTGAATGGAAAAGTGATTTCTTTATCAAACCCCCGAAATGCTGGAAATCTATTAAATATTATAAATGATTTTACAAATATTTATACCGAAGTAAGCGATTATAATACGAGTTATTGGTCTAAATATTTGTTATCATTTTGGCTTAACTTTGGTTTAGTTAACATGTTATTAATATTTATTGTACTCTTTTACGATATGATACTATTTTTGATGTTTATATTTATTTATGTAATATTTATACTCTGTTCACTATTCCTATTCATTATATTCACGGTTTCATCGGTTAATTATGAGGCAAACAAATCGTATAAAATTATTAATCAATTAACTATAGCAATTTCACAATCTAAAAAATATAAAATCAATATACCTGCTCCAATTAGACTTAAGGTGAGTATACAGAATGATGGATTTTAGTAACATTTATATAAATTAATTAATTTTAAATTTTGTTTAGTTTTTAGTATTACTTGAGAGGATATCTGAGAGAAAAGTAGGCTTTTCGTGTTATACATTATTTACAATCAATTATACAAGGTGCTATGAAGTAAGTACAGAATTTATGACATAAAAATATTGTAGTATTTTTTAGTATTACTTGAGAGGATATCTGAGAGAAAAGTAGGCTTTTCGTGTTATACATTATTTACAATCAATTATACAAGGTGCTATGAAGTAAGTACAGAATTTATGACATAAAAATATTGTAGTATTATACTCTAAAAAGTAATTATTTGTTTAAAAAATAGATTATTTCACTATTGGTCATAATGCTCCTGAAAACTATTGAAATGACAATAATTAATAAAACTTTTGGTGAATTTTCTGGTTATTTATAATTAATAATTAACTAAATATGATGCATATTGTATAAATGAATTAATAAAATATTATTATTATTAGTATCAGTATTTGACTGGTAAATTATTTATGTCTAATGATCAACTATTATAATAAAAATAAGTCAAACTGACCCAATAATAATAGTATATTGTAATAGATAGCACAGAAAATTAAACAAAAAAATATTAATTAATCTGTTAATTAATAATCGATTAGTAACATACTATTATCTAATTATAAAACGACACTTCTATGATGTCAAATAGATCTCTACAATATAAATGCAATTTATTTAATAACATATTAAATTATTTTTATTATAATTTATAAGCTAATAATACAAGTAATGCATAATTATTAATTATTAATTATGCATTTACCAGAATAATTGGAATTTATTGTTTTAATAACCTTGAATATAAATTATCATTAGTTATTATCATTAAAAATATCATTAAATTATCATTAAAAGTCATTAATTAAAATATCATTAACAAACTAAAATATTATTAATTTAGTGCAAACAGTTCAGTTGATCATATTATTATCGTATAAACTAATATAATCTAATATTATTTATAAACAAGTACAATGGAGAATAAAGCTACAATTACTTTACTACCAAAGCATCTAATAATTACAGGATTTAATAATACATTTTATAAAATTGGCTTAAGTTTTACATCTTATGAGTCCCAATCTAATCGCAAATGGTTTAGTAAACCAATTGTTATTTTCATTACATTAATCATATTCATAATTATTAAATTTTTGATCATAACAATTGATGGTAATAATGAATTCAATCATATAATACTCGGAAATTTTGGTTATTTTTATGGCATACCAGTGCACTACAGTTTGGGGTTTATTTTGCTTACTAATTGGGCACTAAATTCACAAATCATTAATTATTATGTCTATATGAAAAGTATTAAATTAAATTTTATGTCCATTTTTGAGATGTTATCAGGGTTACGATCACCACAATCTATTGGCCTCACAAATGCTAAAAAGATTTATAAAATGGCAAAACAATCAAAACTAATATTCAATCTAAATTATTTAAACAATAATTATGTAATGACATTGATGACTTTTATTATAATACCTATAATATATTTTATTAATACTTCAACATTTAATACATTAGTTTATGGCATTATCCAAGCTATATTTTGGTGTTATTGGTCATATTCTGTTATGAATATATTTTTCTATCAATCGCTATATTTGTATATTATTTGCAAATATATTAAAATCAAAATAAGTTCATTAAATAGAAAATGTTTATCAAAGCATCGAAATATTGGAAATCCATTAAATATTATAAATGATTTCACAAACATTTATACCGAAGTAAGCAATTATAATACGAGTTATTGGTCTAAATATTTGTTATCATTTTGGCTTAACTTTGGTTTAGTTAATATGTTAATAATATTTATTGTACTATTTTATGATATGATACTATTTTTGATGTTTATATTTATTTATGTAATGTTTATATTCTGTTCGCTATTCCTATTCATTATATTTACGGTTTCGTCCGTTAATTACGAGGCAAACAAATCGTATAAAATTATTAATAATTAATGATAACATATACAACTCCCAATAAATATAAAATAATTTTGCCTATATCTACTAAAATCAAGGTAAGTTAGACAAATGTGTTATTTAATTAATTGTAATTTATTTGTGTATAGTTTTTAACACTATTGGAGAGAATAGCTGAGAGAAAGGTTGGCTTTTCGTGTTATGTATTATTTACAATCAATTATTTTCGATGTTATGAAGTCAGTGTATTAATTATACATTAATTGTTTTTTACTTAATTATAACCTATTTTTTAATAATAGATTATTTCATTTTTGGTGATAATGCTACTTAAAACTATTCAACTCACTATAATTGACAAAAAAATTTATTAAACAATTTTGATAATGCATTTGTGTATGATCTTTATTAAAATGTTTTATGGGCAATTGTAATGATAAACAAATAAAATGTAAAAATTACAAAAAAGTGTATGTGTACTTTGTAAAATGTCTTATCGTAATTTACAATGGAAATATATATTTTTATGTTAAGACTATTACCGGTAATATTCAAACACTTAAACTATAATATCATATCAATTATATTTATTTAACCAAAATCTAGAGTCGATTTAAACTTAATGTAATAAAAACGAACTCATAATATAATGATCGCAAATATTTGCTATGTTTATACAAATATTGTTAGGAT
>CAJPVJ010001721.1:0-15276 GCA_905397405.1 Oppiella nova | reverse complement strand
TTCCTTTTAAAGCTTTTCATGCTTTTGTATATTTTTCAGTTATTATAAACCAAATTTTGGATAAAAGGTTAGATTATGCTTTACTATACAATACAATAACTAATAAAAATTTATAACAATAAATGAAGATTAGAATTATATAATATATTAGATTATTAAAAATAAATTATTTACTCTTTTCGGAATTTAAAGACGTTATAAATTATAAAATAAAATTGGATTAAATTTTTAAAATTAATTTAAAATATAAACAAAATAAGATATGTTTGACTGTCACATGGAATACAAAATTTAAGACACTTAAGAAATACAGAAATTCATTATTTTATGTAGAAATCATTGTTTGTATTGCAGAATATATGGTTCATATACAAAGTCATTATTAATATATGTCTGTTATGTTAGACCATAAAACGTTGGGTTAATTGCATAATTGATTTGGGATTATAAATACATATACACTAAAAGACTCATAAAAACAAGTAAAGAGTGTTATAAATTAAACGCTAATAATCAAACTCTCTCTCTCTCTCTCTCTCTCTCTCTCTCTCTCTCTCTTCTCTTCTCTCTTTCTCTCTATCCCTGTCTGCCTGTCCCTTACAAACCATTCGGTTGAATATCAACTCATTTACTGAATTTTTTGAGGGCTGACACAAACACCACATACATCACACATATACAGCCACACCATATCCTCCGTACATCTCTGGTAGTTATAGACAACACATTCCTGTTCTCAACAGAGGGTTTGGAACTACATATCAGCCGACAAACCAATTGTCAAACCGATTGCCAAACTCTTATGCAATGGAAAGAGAGAGAGAGAGAGAGAGAGAGATGTGGGAGAAGTAGAAGAAGGAGACGAGCGAAGAAATGAAGAGAAAAATAAAATAAAGACTGAATTCGCGAACAAAATATATGAAGAGTTAGTGAAGAAAATGAAGAAAGAAATGAAAGAAGAGAGAGAGAGAGAGTTTGATTATTAGCGTTTAATTTATAACACTCTTTACTTGTTTTTATGAGTCTTTTAGTGTATATATATTTATAATCCCAAATCAATTATGCAATTAACCCAACGTTTTATGGTCTAACATAACACATAACAGACATATATTAATAATGACTTTGTATATGAACCACATATTCTGCAATACAAACAATGATTTCTACATAAAATAATGAATTTCTGTATTTCTTAAGTGTCTTAAATTTTGTATTCCATGTGACAGTCAAACATATCTTATTTTGTTTATATTTTAAATTAATCTTAAAAATTTAATCCAATTTTATTTTATAATTTATAACGTTTTTAAATTCCGAAAAGAGTAAATAATTTATTTTTAATAATCTAATATATTATATAATTCATTTATTGTTATAAATTTTTATTAGTTATTGTATTGTATAGTAAAGCATAATCTAACCTTTTATCCAAAATTTGGTTTATAATAACTGAAAAATATACAAAAGCATGAAAAGCTTTAAAAGGAAAAGTATAATCTTATGTTTAAAATTTTAATGTATGATTTTGATTGATTTGAACTGATTTAAAGTGTATTTGATAAGTATTATGAACAGGCTTATGTGTGTTACGTTGATATAATAATTCAAATATTGAGTCCTTACTCTTGAATTAAATGTTTGCGTAAAAAATCTTACATTTCATTTGATTTGAATGCAAAAATATAGTCAACCGGTGCTCGAGAACTGCATTAACCGTAATGTTAGAGTGAATGATGTTTGGACTCCTATTCAGTATTATATTTCATAGACATCAATAAATACACTATTATTCAAATCAATACATTTCCTTTCAATCGGATATAATTTCAAATAATATTTATGAGAAAGACTAGAAGTGCTGCAGTTTTCTTATGTTTACAGTACTCGCAAAGAGGTATTAAATTCTTCACTCATTTATTTCGCTTAAAACCAATTTTAATGTTTAAAATACAAACACAACTTTGCATTTAATCTGAATATTGGAGCGAAAGAATTGAGTGCAGAAACGGATTGAACGCCAAAAATGGCAAAATCCATAACTAAACACTCGTTTTCCATATGAAAAACTTTCGTCTCATTATTGTGTTGACTCTCCTCTGAACTGAAACTATATATTTCTCGTCAACCCTTTCCTCCCTATGAATGCATCGCATAATTCATAGGACACATACAGTACAGTAGACACACCGATAGATATTATGTGTACAGTTATAGTGGATTCGCATCCCGGCGCGCACTCATGCACTGTAAGGCATATATAACAACACATTTTCTAACTGCAACTCTGGCACACATTTCCGTTCATTTCTAACTAATAAAAGCTTCTGCTATAAGACATAACGTAGTGTTGGTTTCTATCGATTTAAACCTCTCTTTACTCTATAGAGAGATATATGTACTATACATAAATATACACTTTCTATACATTTGCACTCATATATATGGTAAGCAAGTATTTAACCCTTTTTTCTGTAAATCGCGAAAACTGTTTGCAAAGGACTGAGTGACTGAATGATGATGTGCTTCGTTTCGTATGCAAAATAATCTATTGATTTAAATATGAAAAGCGCTCTAAAACTCAGACATTTCTCCTGCATTTACAGCATCAATGAAAATCCACACATTTTTTTACTATACATCTGATGAGTGAAAGTCTATATAAATATTTTTTATTTGCTTTTCAAATATGTATACAGATTTATACAAAATATATGAAAAACTATAATTAATTTAATATATCTGAAAATATTGTATATTTAGTTACTTTGCTTTTGTCTTTGCATTCAAATTCAAATTATCGACTTTAATGACAAGTCATTTCCATTTTATATTTTTGTCACAATATTTTAGTTTAATTTTTTACGATTAATGTTAAAAATATTTAGATAGAAATGCTTATTTTGATTATATTTATATATATTCCATACGAAAACACTGAATATAATAATCAATTGAATTTAATTTCTTATTTTTGAAATTAAATATTTGTTGAGGACTTGAATTCCGGTTCACGTAATAAGTATTGCGTTAATAAGAGAATGAGAGAGCACTGGAAGATAGTGGCACTGGTATTGAAGGGAATTGGGTGTTGGGATTGATCTCATATCTATGTGTTGTTGCTCTCTCTCTCTCTCTCTCTCTCTTTCTTTCTTTCTCTCTCTCTCTCTCTCTCCTCCCTCATAAGCAGTACAGTTGGGTTCACTTTAATAGTACACTAAATACAAGTGCACACTAATACTGGAAGTGAAGCATAATATTCTCCTAAAGTGTATACCAGTGCCTGAATGGGAAGGCACGGCGGGCTCAGGCACTGGAATCTAACGTGTAATGCAGTGGCAGTTGAGCGCGATTTATGTAATCGATGCGCAAATCAACAAAATATGCCTCAAAAACACTAAAAACTTCTTATTTTCTCTTCTTTTTCTTCTTCTTCTTATTCCTCTCTTCTTTCATTTCTTTCTTCATTTTCTTCACTAACTCTTCATATATTTTGTTCGCGAATTCAGTCTTTATTTTATTTTTCTCTTCATCTCTTCGCTCGTCTCCTTCTTCTACTTCTCCCACATTATGGCACACAGACTAAGGAGAGCACTGAGAGCTCAACTGTAGCCGAGATATGATTCTTTTGCCTCTCTCTCTCTCTCCCTCTCTCTCTCTCTCTCTCCAAATCTGTGCAATCGATCGGTTTATTAATAATATTTGGCTTCAAATGATTGATTGCTATTAATCACTATATTATATATATTTCTCTCGCATTCTGTCTCACACTTTGAGTTCATTTCTCACTACAATTCGTTTGTATTGTTTTTAGTCTTGAGTTTCACGTCCTATTCTCTCAGCTGTTTATTCGTCAATAGTATTATATATATGGGCACCAGAACTACAGAACCTACTGGTGCTCTCGCCTATTGCTATTGAATTCTTGAGTCTCCAGATATTTCTTTTGATTCTCGAACTGATCCTATTCTGGATCACAATAGGATTTATTCCTATTTCTATTCTGTCGATATATTCCCACTTTAACCCCACCATCAGAATTGTTGGAGAGAAAAATTGTTATCACTTTTCCTATTGATATATCATTACATAGAGGAGAGAGAGAGAGAGAGAGAGAGAGAGAGAGAGACGCACTGACCGATGACTTCAAAGTAAGACCGCTTTTAATTTCAGAAATTTATATATTTTCTGATTTTTTTTCTAAAGAGTACTTATTTTTTAGGAAAAAAGATTTTTGAATTAAGATTAAAGTGAGAGATGGATGCTTTGGAGAATCGCCACTCACTTCACTATATAGACTAATAATACTAATGATACTCCAATATATTGTATATCTGTCTCAATGTATCTCTCTCTCTCTCTCTCTCTCGTCTAAGTCTTTTGGGAGCTTTAATCCGCGTTACACTAAAATTTTCGGTTACTATAACAACGAGGTGTGAGTCCCCTCTCCATTAAATGTGTAGATTTTTATTTCCCTTTTGGACCTCTTCTTGAAGGCTTGAAGGCTTCGGTCGATTATATGGCACACAGACTAAGGAGAGCACTGAGAGCTCAACTGTAGCCGAGATATGATTCTTTTGCCTCTCTCTCTCTCTCTCTCTCTCTCTCTCTCTCTCTCTCTCTCTCATACTTTTACAATAGTTTTCTCACAATTCGCACCGAAATCTTGTATTCCCTTCGCATCCCTTTTATATGCCTTTTGCTGTTTTCTGTGCGATAGCTGTAATAGTGAAGGCATTTATGTGTACCTAAAGGGATGCCCTCCACTACTGGCGATGCGATTGCGTGGCCATTAATAACTGTCGCACAGATATTGCACTTTTGCATCAGTGGTGTATCGCCAGTGTATGTGCCACCAGAAGTACACTATATATTACACACACCATCGCTATCTTATTTTGACAATTTCTCTATATGATCACCTCTATATAAATTATATGGTGGTGCCTCATTAACCAATGCCATCCCTTTTATGATAGGCCTTAAGTGGTTCCCATTTAGAGCTCACACAGCATTTGATTGACAATTATTTTGCACACAAAAAATAATTTATGGATTTTTTATTTGTTTTTTCCACCATTTGTTTGCTATTCATTAGCGGCGATCAATGGCTTTAATAATTAGTCGCTTTCATACCGTGTTATATGACTTTCAAGTTGTCAATCAATTTATTTAAATCCTACAGATATTTACATTGTGTAGGGATGGGGAGGGGATCACATGATAACCATTAAGGATTTGATAGAATTTACAGCATTAGGGATGGCATGTATGGTTACCGCGAGGTTTACATCTATATATTATCTTGTTAATTGTCAAATATAAAAATAATACTAACATCTTAAATAAGATAAAAAATGAGAATTGTTTTCTATTTAAATCAATCGTTTTATATTGATTTGAATTTTATATGTAAATACTGTATAATGCAATGTCCAGTGAATTTTAATTTATTGATTTAAATGTACTTGTTTGTATTACTTATATCTTTTTATATTAATATTAAATTTATTTATATAAATAAATACAGAATAATCATCGTTTTAGTCAATATTTTGATTTATACTTAAATGATCAGATGAAATGAAAATCAATTAAGACTAAAAACATTTAGCAAATCTTTTTTAGTCTTCTTTCAAATGTATTTCACATGACTCCCAAACAGTAAAACGTTAGGACATCTCGTTTGTCATTCATATAAAATAAATATACATTTAATTCGATGACCAAAACTTGTTGTCAACTCATATATTCACTGGTCATAAATCATTGCCTCCTTTCTCTCTCAGTTTTTATTTTGTTTGTCTTTTTAAAACAAATCAAATATAGAGATAAACTTTTTTCTACAATCATTTTCCGCGGGTTTAAGTTTTTCTTACTATTCCGACGGTTATGTAGCAAACAAAACACAAAACTTTTAGTCAAATTCAACTTTTCTCCCAATCAATCTCATTGTGTGTTTGGGTTTTCGCTTTTATTTATATATAAATACAAAACAATGGCTTTTGAGAAATACAGCAATTTTTGACTACAAATCTAACCCATAGTTTATATATGATTGTGTGGTCTTAACCAAAATCCAATCGCAATACCCGTGCCTTTTGCTTATCCATCTAATTCATTATTTCCAAATGAATACAAGATTTATTTGATATACAGTCGTATGGATACAAAAAAATTGAAAATTCTTTTAAATTAAATTATATACAGAATATTCTCTCTTTTTTGATGAATTTCTAGTCAAACGCATATTAAAGTTAAATAATATATAAAGTCATACGAAAAGTATATAATATTTCAAAATTTAAGTTTTAAGGCAAAAAACTTTGAGAAGACTGACTGTTATTCAGTGAATCGGACGGTACAGTAAACTGAAGGCATACAAGACTTTTGTGAGATTATGCTTATCATTATTTTCTATTCTCTTGCTATATGTCTGTGCTCTGCCTCTCAAACAATCCAATCCTTCTTCTTCAGCTCTCTCTCTCTCTCTCTCTCTCTCTCCCTCTCTCTCTCTCTCTCCTCATTCTCTCGCGTATACGCTATTATCAAATGTATTGCAAGACTAGCACTAAACCATTGGTGCCTTCACTGACTGGTCTCCGCATACAAACTGTAAGAGAAGTGATGGTTAGCAGCACTGGTAGTATTGTTCGCATACATACAGTCTATATATGTGTGCGTTTGTCGCTTATTTCCAGTCCCACAGACCTTTGAATCCATTGCTCGAGATAATCAGTCACTGTCAGTGTAGGTGCCTTTAGACCCAACCTCTCGCTTATCACATGCTATATCTTTTAGGCTTTTTTGTTGTTTTTTTGTCTTAACCCCAAAAAACCTTCACATCAACTATACTATCAGTGCTTCACTGGTTATTACGCGATAGGGGCCATACATTTGCAATAAAATTCAAATTATGAATCAAAATAATTCCTTCATTTAAGACGTTTTGTGTTTGAAATCCAATTAATTATCACTAATTTCTTATGTGCTTCTCTGGAAGGCCTTCGGAACCGTTTATTCAGTTTTCTAAACCCAGAAGTACTGACATATCATCTAATTTGATGCTTTTGTCACAAAAGGATTTCTATTTTTTCTTATATTCTGTATTTCCTTTATTTCCAAAATCTAATACTTTTCCAGAATATAACTCTTATTCAGAAGTTATTTCTTAGCGATATATTGTTCATCAGTTTTTGTTGTATTTTAATATTTGAGATCAATATCAATCATGAAATCGCGAATATTCTTATTAATCAAGAATAAATGATTATTTTATTATTTAAATTAAAAACAGAATTAGTCACAAATTATAATTTTGAAGATTTTATTCTTGTATTAAATTAATCATAATTGACTTATGAATCAAAATATTGTGAATATGTTTTTTGTGTCATTTACTTTTTCTTTATATTTTCTTTCTCTTGAATATAATAAAGATTTTTTTCAATTCTGTTCAAAAGTTGAGTTCAGTCTAAAGTGTTGTTAAAAATTATTACACAATTGTTTTACCGTTATAAATTATTAAATTAAAATAAGAGATCTAATGAATTATTTGTGTGTTTAATATGTGATACAATTTGTTTTCATGCCTTTCGCTATTTAATCAATATATTTGGTGTTTTTTCGAAATAAAATTCACGGATTATTTATTGATAACTTATATATATTTCTTGGTTTTATTTGATTTATTCAGTTAAACAAGTATGTGACCCACCGGTGCAGCACTGGTCACTCGTTTCTCGATAATGACTTTACGCTAACGCCGATAGTGTGAAGAAAAGTCTGAAATAGAGATAAACGTAAACCAAAACCAAGACGTGAGTTAATATCACTGATTGCTTATGAGTTCCTCAAAGTCCACAATAGATCTATCATTCATTTCATATCATTTATTGCCTTTAAATATCGACGAATGTACAGAATTTTCCTAATAATTCTCGATTCCTTACAGAATATTCTGTTTTTCACCCAAAAGTATGGCTAAAAGAAGGCAAACAGATATTCACTCATCGAATACGAGTCAAAGTCCTCAGCGCTCGACAAATACGGCCACAAAAAGAGGCAAAAATTCTGCGACAACTGAAATGGTGTCCGATATTAGCCGAGAGCCTGTCGTCAGTGTAAGGCCTACGAGGGCCGGTACCAAAGCCATCGCCACGACAGCCAAAGTGCAATCCACGGCAACCAGGAATGTACCCAAAAATTTGAACACAACTAATAAATCAAAACAATTAAATAAATCAAACAATAACAAGAAGACAAACAGTGGTAGTAATAAAAACAACACAAACAGCAACACTAGTAATGAGAATAATGGCTGTCCAACAGCGTCGACACGTTCGTCACGTCCGACGACTACTAGTAATCAACAGCAGAAGCGATCAAAAGATAATAATCTCGCGAAACAAGAGCTCCGATCGGCTCAGACATCGTTGTCGACGGCGACAATCGCAACGACGTCTACGACTGCGACGACAAACAGGTCGACACCGAAGGCACAGAATAATAATAAAGACAAAAATACTAAGAATTGCGGCACAAAAGCAGCGAAATTCACAAAAACTAAGTCCAAATCTGCGGTAATCGTTAATAAGAGTAATATTGAGGCCATTATTGACAGCTATTCCAACGACTCGGACGAGAAATTGGACGAAATATTTGATAGTCAGCAGCAGTTGGAGGGCATGGATGAGGACACCAAACGGATACAGGAGGCAGAGGCCGCGCTCAGGAGTTTGACGGGAGATATTGAAGTCAATACAGAGGAGACGGACACCGAAGACGTAGAGGAGACGGATAAACCGATGTTTGAGAATCTGTTCGCTAAAAAAGAGACCGAAAAGCCCGAGAAGAGTACCAATGATTGCGCGGCCAATGCCTGGAAAGATGTGGTGACTCTGAGCGCGTCCTCCAGTTCCTGTGGCAGTCTGTCGGAGCCCTCACCACATCACTCGCCGCCCGTCACACCCGACGACAGCAATGACGAGCCCATTGAGCACTACAGTCCCGCCGAAAGTCGGGCCTCCGTCTCGACCATCAATGAGAGCACCGACCAAACCATCGAAGACTCTAATATCCAAAACGCTTCAATCGATTTAGAGATGACTGAAGAGAATAATAACGAAATGAATCGACAAAACAGTGAAATGGAGGAGAATTTGATGAAAATCGAGGAGCAATGCAATGCATACATACAGTCCAATAGGTCTGCGTCTGAAGACTCAGATGAAGACAGCGATGACACCGAAGACGAGACGTATAGGCAGGACGGAAGGAAAGCCAACTTTGATGGAAGGGTAGTGTCCGGTCCGATGTCGGCGCCAATAATCGCACATTTAGCTCAACCACAGAATCCAGTCATAGATCAGAGGTTAGGACAACCGCCGGAAGCAGTTGGGCGTCAATTCATCAAAGACGAGGAACAGTACCCAAAAAGCTCATGTATTGTCGACACTAATGGACACAATCAGCTCATTAAAGCTCAGCCACAATACGTGGGATCGTCGGCTCAAAGCCATACATTCGCAGCGTTTAAAGTGAAGGCACCGGAGAGGACGCTATTTGACTGCAAATACCAGAAGTCTATGGAAGCCATGTCTTCCTCCACATGTCATTCGCCGCCAAACGCATACATGACTACCAAAGAGACCACGAGTGACATGAATATGGGTTTATGTCACCAGAATCTGATGCCCGCCGCGTCAGCCTCGCAGATGATGTCCACTTCATCGGCTGTCGGCCAATACCCCGAAGACGAGACAATGACCAGTGCGTCGAATCTGTCGTTTCCGGGCAGTCCTCCCACCGGTTAATACAAAATTTATTCATATTTTGTGTTTAAAAACATGTATTTAATGTGCGATTTGTGTCCAAACTATAGGCCAGTCGTGCAGCCAATCGATGCGTTCGCCATCATGTGATAGAAGATCAATGCATTCGCCGGATCCGTCGGGATCTAAGGGTGAGCGCACATACCATACCCACACCAAACCCTACCAGTGCTGCGATTCAGTACACAATATGTTGTCTAAACTCATTGCATACGTATCGCTGTGTTAAGTGTGGTGTGAGAGACCGGCGCTCATTCACTCTCGCAATCAGTTAATTATTTTTATGAGTCATTAAAGCAGTGAAAAAAGTCTTAAGATTTTGAGACATTAATGGAGACATGTTTTGCGCCGACACGACGTGTCTGCATATATTATCGCTAATATTTGCTACAAAAACAAAGTATCACGATTGAAACGATTGCCTTTCGCCTAAATTAATTTAAAGCAAACATTTTTTGCTAATTTATTAAAATAATCATTTAATACTTGCTATAATTAAATAGTATGGAGTTTAAAGTTTAGCGCAAAACTATTAGTCAATAGTGTTTGTAATAATAGTGAATCACTCGCTATTGTGAATAAAGATTTTTGTTTTTTATTAGAAATACTTTGCAGGTATAATTAAAACTTAATTCACTATTATTAAATGTTTGACGTTGAAAGCAAAATAAAATAATAGAGAATTAATTATTTTATTGACAATTAAAAATAAGTTTATTTGAAACCTTACTCTTAATACATTTTTAATAAGTTTTTGTTTGTAACATTGCTTGAATTAAACTTTATAAATAATATTTATGATTTAGTAATTTGTCGAAATAAGTTACTTGTCTAATGAATCTATAAATTAGTGAATGTTTGAGACATCTTTCTAGATTGAAGTCCTATTTGATAAGAGCCGAGAAAATTTATTTTCATTTTAATGTTTTAATTATAAATTAGTCACAGTAATAAGATTTAGCAGAATAAAATTTTTGCATTAAAATGCAATTTGAATGCAAAGTAAGAGATTTTATTCTTACAGTGAGTGAGAGAGAGAGAGAGAGAGAGAGAGAGCTAATGTACTGACAGCTATAGGCGCATATCGTATCTAAAATGTCTATATAATTTATAAAACATAAGTGATTTTTGTTTAATTACGGTATTAAGTCTTTTTATAATATCTGTTAATGTGTAGTTACTATTTATTTATTTTATTTTATTATAAACGAGTTAGTATAATATTTAAAATTATAAATTAAAATTAAAGTTTATAATTCAATAAAGTATAAAATATTGAATAACGTTTGAATCGCAAACAATTTAAAATCTAAACATAAAATGAATAAAACTTGTGAAAAATACGTGAAATTCCAAAAATTACTTTTAAAAGAATAAAATATATGAGAAATTTATATCAAACATAAAATTATCCGAAGTATGAGCGAACTTTGTTACATTGATATTATTAAAAATTGCTATATTTATAAAAATATAAAAATATTTGTGTATTTTAATGGCATTTTGAGTTAAAAGAAAACTATTTTTCGTCCACCGATTGATTAATGGTATTGCGGTGACTGACTGTCGACAGTGTCTAACACTTGTTTATTACCACTTATTTTCACTCTTCGCTACACTTCTCGATGATGACCACCACTGCCTCTATTTGCTATACCAGTGCTCTCAAGCCTCCCATAGCACACTATTATTATGATTAGTGTATTATATGTTGCTATATGTGACTATACGTGGAATTTTCAATTCTGTTCATTTCAAACATAGTATTCCGCACAGGAATGCGGTGTTCAATAAATACACTCTATTTAGATGTGTGTTTGAGTGGTTATATTGTGTTGAAAATTGTTTTCAATAATTCATTTTCTGTGAGTCGAAGCTATTTGATGCCACTTTATGTCCTATACTATACCCGCACAGTCTGTCAGTCACTACAAATATACTGTACGTATTGATGTCATAAAGCAATTGCTTTAACAAAAGTTGTGTTTTTATATCACATGTAGTTTTGAGATTTTAGAGACACAACAAAAAGCTTGAGCTTAAAAGGCGATACATTTTTTGCGGTTTCAAACTTTTTCTCTCCTTTTTTGTATTACTTTATCGATAGGGAACTACGAGAGAGGAAATGTAGTTTTGCCCCTATTTTTGTGTGTGAATCCCATTTATGGTCAAATGGATGTATGATTCTGTACAACAAATTTTGTTTTATCACATCCTACCCGTCTCTCTCTCTCTCTCTCTCTCTCTCTCTCTCTCTTCCTTACTGTAAAATTAATGTCCGAGATATAGCTCAAGTTATATATATATATAATATTTAATACACTAGAGTGGAGTTGACTTTTAACATAAAGTAACAGTAAAGTAAGTTTAGTTTTATTTTTATTGTTTCAAACCTTGTGTTAAACATTTCTAGCATTTGGATTTTAAAATATTTTTATGATTTGTCAATCCGTATGTTCAATTTAATTATTTTCTATTAACTTATTATGTTACTAAGTACAAATAACTATCAAAATTTTATGCTTATGTTTGAATCTAAATAAGAATGTATAAGAAATCTATTAGAAACATAAATTTAATTTCATCTCAATATTATAATTTATCTCAAATTAACCACAATTTCTATGGAAATGTTTGTTATTCAACTCTAATAAATATGAATTTTGATAATATAAAACAACGATTATATTTAAAAATAAGTTTTACATGTATTCTCCAATTACGAAGAAATTATTCTCAGAAATCTTTGTCTATATTTAGATTTATTGCCTTTTGTCTAATGATTTGCATTAGGATTTGGTTGAAACTAATTTTAAAGACAATTTTTCTCACATCCGGTGCTTCAGATGTTTAGTGTAGAAAAAATAGAGAAGAAATGTGAAAATATTTGTGCCCTCTTTTCCCTTGTAATTCTCTCTCCAATCTATGATTAGTTTGTAATTAAATTTTCACACAATTTTTCTACAATCGTTTAATCTATATTTTGATTATTTCCTCTTAAAATACAATAAAATTAGATTTTCCATTGAAATTCTATACAAATAGCATATATTGTGTTATAGTTCAAAAATATATAACAATTGAATGAATCAACGGTTAGGAGAGAGAGAGAGAGAGAGAGACCACTCCTCCTCTATATCGATAGTCAGGATTATTCAGAAATCATAGAAAAATTGGTAAATTTCTTCAAATATTTCACACAATTACTGGCAGTTAGTTGACTAAAGTTTACCAAAAATCGTTTGCTTTACCTACCGTTGAATGCAATCTCCTATGAAATAACTTTTAGCTATACTGTGGTATAAAATAAAATTTTGTGACAATCCTTTTATCCCTTTTAGCATAAGATATATTTATTGAATGAAAAATGTTTTGTATGATTATTATGATGATTATTCGTATTCCTCATATGAATACATAGAAAACAGATTTCAATTTAATTTATTAATGAATAGTTCGCCGAAAAAAGTGATTATTTAAAAGTTAATATTCATTTCCATTTCATTAATACCTTTTACTTTGTTTTGTGTTGTGTTTGACTGCAAACTTGTGATACGAGAAATGATTAATTCGTAAAATATACAAAACAGTTTATTATTTATCTAATATAGAAGTTATTGTCTATAATGTATACATATTAGCAAAATATATTAACGAATAAATATATGAAAGTTTTGGCTATAATATAATAATATTATTATTTTAAGCTATCAAACGGTTTAGTTAAGTGTGGAAAACAAATCCCAAAACGAACCGTTTTATAGCGTTAACTGTTTTATAAATTATAAGTTATAATAAATAATGGATTATTATTATTATCATCAAATTATTATGTATTATATAATGAATATTATTATTAAGCGTAGAGTAAAAATAATATATGTTTAATACGATGATAGGGAAGACCTATTGTTTTCAATGTAGAAGTGATGCTCTGATTGGACGCCTTGTTTGATGAACTTCTCTCTCTATTCGGTCCTCTATTGTCATCTAATGATAAACAATAGATTCCTAATAGAGTGAAGTGGAAGGCCTTTAACTATATGTGTGAATAGACTTCAACTTTCTATAGTTTGCATTGGCTTTGCTTTGCTTTTCCCCCGAATATACAGAAATATATATTATTTTTGAATAATTTTTGATTCCTCTCACTCTCTCCACTGAATCTCTTTCGCTCACTGTTTGTCAGTTTGAATGTTTCACTCATTTGTTTGTATAAATCATTTCCCACTCTCTCTCACTCTCTCCCATACAATACAACACAACAACACTGTTTGTAAAGTTAACTCTTTAATGACTTATTTTATGTGTGAAATCATGTCTGAAATGAACGATAACTATGAATAGGAGTCAAAAGTGTTCGTAAAGTTTTGACAAAAAAGTTTCCAATTTCTGAAGTATTGTATAAAAAGTTTCCGTAAGAGAAATGTTTAACACTTTTTGGTGGAGTTTGCTTCAGTCGAGTGCACTCAACAATTTGTATAATTTTCAAGGTATGGCTCATATTATTATAAAACTCTTATCTATCAAATGTGTGTTAACTCTGTCATACAGTTTTATGATCATCTGATAACAAAACACTTTTGTAAAACATATTTACTCCAGACTATCATAGATTTCAATACTTGGTTGTCGTGGTGTAAAGCGCTCTTTAAGGTTATATCAAATGTTTGAATCAAAATTTATACACAAAACAGACATACATTTCACACAATAATACTGTATGTAATTTTCGTATTTAGCATATAGTTATAAAAATTAATTTATAGTAAAATTCTTTGATAATTTTCTATATTCTATTGTATAATAATACACTTTATTATGATGGTTTTATTTAAATTATTACACTTTCTTATCTCGATATTACATGTGAATAATTTCTACATATCTTTATTTTGTTTTTTAAAGTTATTATATAATTAGTAATTACTTTTAATTAAAAGTTAACGAATGATTGACTGATATTAATTTCATATATTCATATAAATTAACATTTCGTTTGTTTTGTTAAGTGTTACGAATACATTTATGACTATTTTTCATTTTTCAAATTTTTAAAAATAAATCTACAATCAATTCAAATATAATTTTCTATAATTGTCAAATAGTTTTCAACTAAATTATAATATATGAAAATCATCTATATTCTATTTGCTTTACTATCATCTCATTTAATTATTTTAAAGGTTTAAAATAATACATATTTTATAGGCTATTTATAATAGTATTTAAATTTCATCTAATGACTTGCAAACAATAATATAATTTCATTTTCCTATTAAATGACTCAACTTTTCATTTGAAGAAAAAGTTTTCATTATTTTTCTTTGTCATAACAATAGGAGAGAGAGAGAGAGAGAGAGAGAGAGAGAGAGTGGGAAATGATTTATACAAACAAATGAGTGAAACATTCAAACTGACAAACAGTGAGCGAAAGAGATTC
>CAJPVJ010001720.1:0-11778 GCA_905397405.1 Oppiella nova | reverse complement strand
TCTCTCTCTCTCTCTCTCTCTCTCTCTCTCTCTCTCTCTCTCAAGTGGGCCATTACAGGCATTCAGGTATGCAAAGCCACCCAAACAAACAGCACATACACCACACACACCTGTGCTATACTATGTATGTCTGACTACAGATATTGCATATAGACTTCAATCAGATAAGTCATACCATACCATATCAGTCATACATTTACGGATAGATAGGGCAGTCAATGCAGAGGTGGTTAACAATCAATGCAATTGATTAGCAATTTTTGTTATGTTTTCATATAAGCACTTATCGTTAAATTTTTCAGTTTTCACTCAAAACATTTTACTTTTGATTCATTTATTCAACGAAAAAATAAAATTAATAAAAATGTTTTGCTTAACAATAATATAAACACAATTTATACCTTTCTATTGAGAAATTTAACGATTATTCGTGAGTTTAAGATTCAAATCAATTGATTGTATAGTCATTCAAAAAACAGATTATTTTACAATTGGGCACAACATTTCTCTGTTATTAAACACATCGACTATTAGTCAAAATAAATCGTAATTCAAATGTTAAATCCAATTATAACACTAAAACTGATTTGTGAACTACAGTATGTAAAATAGTTTGTAAACCATAAAAACTAGTTAAAAAAATTTCATATGAAAAATGAAATGAAGTAAAATACATTTCAAGGCAAAGAATTAGTATATTTTCGGTCCATTTTTGGTGTGTTTTGACAATATTTGTATACTATTAGAAAAAGTCATTTATTTTACATGTGATTTAAGTTAAATCAAATTGTTAATTATAATTTAAAAGATATAATTAAAGGCTATTTATATGATAAGATCACAAAAACATTTTATTACTAAATAAAGAGAAACTTCAGTTAATGTTTATTTTAAATTATTAATTTGTTTGTTTTTAATTATAAATTATACTAATTTTGTGAAATTAATAGTGAAATGATATTGAATATACTTTTATGTCAAAATATTTATTATTCTCAGTGTTGATATGAAATTTATGTGAAGGTACAAACAAATTAATCAATAACATTAACTTATCATTTAATTGTATTTTTAAGAAAAAGTTTATTATTTTTAATACTTGCTATAAAATTTAGCATTTATTAGTAGTATCAATAACTAACACTTTATTAAAATAATCGTTTTATAATTGGCAAAGATGTGTCTGTTAATATAATAAGAGACTTACTAAAATTAATTAAAATTATATAACTATAATTTCAATAAATGTATGCATAATTTTCTATTTTTATTCATTACATAAGAGTGTTTCGAAATAAGCCTAAATATAACATTATACAATATTTATAATATGATAAATCCCATTGTACTATAATTGTTATTGCATTTTATTAGCCAGAAATAATAAAAATAAATTATTACTAAAGCTATATAATTAATTGTTGCTAATATATTCATAATGCTATAAAATACATGGAGAATCATAAACACCTACTGCTGTCTAATAACAAACATGTTTTGTTTTTTGAATATACTTATAGTAAGTTATACAAATAATTAAGAATTTCTTTTAAAGTATTTATAAATATAATTAAAAATAATAATAAAATTCAAATTCTGTATATAGGCTTAAGATATGTTTCTAATTTACGCGGTCTAACTCCCTACTATTCAAATATATTAGATTTTCCAATTTAAATTTTATGTACAAAATATTTAAATTTATTGTAGGGATAACATAAATAAGTTATTTATGATTAATTTATAATATTAAATGATAAGACAGTACAATTTTTCTTAAAACTGATAATAATTTACACAATTTATTAGGATTTCACAGAAATAGTGGTTGTTATGTATATTTATTATATAAATTTATTTGAAAATTTATATAAATTTTCAGAAATATAATATATCTGTTAAATTGTAATTTATATACAATAATTAATTTTAATATGAAGTGTATTAAATGATAATTATAATTTTATTAAGTTGTAAATTGTTTTTTCTAAAACTTATTAAATGTTAAGTGAAAATATTTATTTTCATTACTTTAATCTAGAATTTGTTAATACAAAAGAATATTTGTTTATTAATATTGAGAGTGAATGAGAGTGAGTGAGTGAGTGAGTGAGAGAGAGAGAGAGAAATTTAAATACAAATAAAAATACCTTGAATACCAATAAAGAAAATAGAAAATAATTGATTATTTTTTCAATTTATTTCTAAAGCATCGGATAAGAAATAACAAAAAATATATATTTTTGAGGAAAACCGTATGAATTATACGAATGAATGGATAAAATGATTGAATAGTTTTCTCTTTCATTTGTAATGACGTTATTATGTTTTTTCGGTAAACATTAAATAATAAGATTAAATTGAATTTATGTGTGCAGTCATCACATATTGTACGGTATCTATCATGAAATGGTCATCATTTTTATGGGGAAAATTTTGTGTTTTATAATCATTTAGATTAAAAATGCAAATAATTATGAATTTATGTAATTAAAGTTTAAAAAAGATTAAGAGGTCTCTCTCTCTCTCTCTCCATATCTCATATACTAATTGAAAATATATTCAGTAAGTAATTTGGTAATAATTTTCTAGTCTTTTCAAACTTTATTCTCTTCTGTCTCTCTATTATACATTCAATTGAATTAGGAAATTGTATTTTTAATAATGATTTCTCTTTTAAAAAATTTACAAAATAAAACAATTTATTTTAATAGAAATATCAATAATTTATAATATGAAGAGTCATTAAAAGAAGCGAATTATTAAAACATAAAATAAATTTTCAAAACAAGTTTTTTTTAAGAAATTTGTTTTCGCAATAAATAATATTTTTTTATTTGTTATCCACTATTAATAAGCCATTGATTTCGTAAACCAATTATAATAAACAATTGCGCATAAAAATATAATTAATGTTTTTATTTTATAGACTAATTATCGTAAATACAGAAAACTCTCGGTTTAATGTAATAAATATAAAATATAATTCATAAGTGGATATATCAATAGTGATCAAATAGTTATTAATATTAACATTATTAATTTTTAGATAATTCATTCTTTCTATAGTTCAGTATATTTTAAACTTGCTAAATCTATGAAAATGTATTTATGCAGTTATATATCAATAAAATGGTTAAAGAATTGGTATTATAAGTTATTTTAATTGAAGAATTTTCAAAATGCATTTAACAATTTCATGTAATTGTTGTTCACTATATAATTGAATTAACGATAAGTACAGCCAGTAATCAAATGGCTTTCATAATCAAAAACATTTTGCATACAATTCACGCAACCGTTGATTATTGAGTACAACATCACGACATATACAGATAATCTACGGTATTATCTCATGCGAGTTGTGGTGATTAAAGTGTTGGTTATTGTCTTCATCCTTGACTTCATTGGTGACCCTCAATATACACTCATCATTATCATAAAAGCCATATATTATAGCCTCTCTCTCTCTCTCTCTCTCTCTCTCTCAATAAGTGGGAGAATCCAGAATTGAATAGTTATTTCTAAGAACCACTAATTGTAAGCAAAAATGAATCTTAAAAAATAGTAAGAATTGAAATAAAGAGTGAAAACAATACAAAAATAGCAACACTTTAAATGTGACTGTATATCACAAATACAATGATGTAATCGTTTGTATGGCTTTCCCCAAAATATCAATTGGTGAGAGCCTAAGACCAGCCCATATTCTATACCCTAATAAAGGTGTTATTCTCTATGTGTCTGAAAGTCGTGATAACACTGGTATGATAGCACATGTAGTCGTGTTTCGTCCCTTATTTATAGCATTGATAGCATTGAATCAATATAATAATATAATAGGCTATCGAGTCGTAATGTTTTCAAATGTTTAAAATTTATGAGTTTTTCTATTGAATTTTAATAGAAAAAATACACACACTTTTTGAGAGTTGGAGGTTCATCCACAGCTACCCATCCCCTCCCCCACATACCCTCTCCAATAAAGAGGACTTCCTTCACCTTAAAATTTTTATAAAGCAATCGACGCACTAATGATTTGGGCTATAGTTGTATAGATCTTCACTCAAAATAGAGTGAAAGCAAAATTATATTAATATTTGTATTACTAGTATTAGTTATTGTTCTCTCGTCTCTCGACTATTACTTCAAAATTGTTTTCATTTCAAATTAACTTTTATTTTGGAGTTTTATTTTCTTTTATTTTTTCTAAATTTGTTTTCGTTTCTTATTCTTCAGTAAAAATTTTGTTGTTTGGATAATAGTTTTGCACTCTTTTTGTGTTTCAAACAATAATAATAAGGAAAGAAAAATAATATAACTTTAAGAATAACACAAATTTCGCTGTAACCACAGACACAAAGTTTTTTATTTTATTTGATGAGCATTTTTATGAAGTTTTGAAATTTTTTCGTTTTGTTAAATGTATTGCCGCAGAATTTGTTCATTGAAATAGTTATCACAAAAATCTTGTAATAATAATAATGTTTATTAAATACATAATTCTCGCAACTATTGTCTTAAATGCTGTCGACTGTCAGAACTTTCGAGTAAGTATTTTATGAATTTATGCATTTGTTTTTGTTGTTTGTTATAACATTTCAATTAAAACTTATCATGCTTAAAAGTGAAATTTAATTTTTATTTTGTTGAATTAAAATTTTTAACATATTTAAAATTCTTACGTTACGGAAGTGTCCGAGAATTCGTGATTCTCTCTCTCTCTCTCTCTCTCTCTCTCGCTTATCTATTAACTCAGACTATGAATGTTTATAGTATAAATATATTTAATACAATATTTGAATTTATAATTGAAATATTTGGTTAAATTGTTGATTAAATTTTATTATGCTTTTCATTAATTTATAATAAATTATAAGAAGTATATAAAGTAATAAAATGATTAAAGCATAATATTCATATATAATTTCCTGTTAGTATAATGAATCAATTTGTTTGGAAAATCGGCATTAGTTAATTTTTATATTTAAAATTAATTTTATGTTTAGTATTCAAAAGTAATTTACATTTAAAAGTTGTGAAATATATGAATGACTAAATTGAAAATTGATAGACATTTGCAAATTTTGAAGCAGATTTTAATTTAAAATACATTTCTAATATATTTCCAAACTATCATTTCACTGTTTCAAAATTCAATGTTATTTCTATTCATCAAATAATTCACCAATACAGAATTCTACCATAAATGTAATGCTATATTAAAAGTATAATATAACTAAAGGTTATTTTAAACTAAAGATCTCATTGTTAGATATAAATAGAAATATCAAAACAAAACAAGCAAAGCAAAAGTCCATTTTTGTACATACCTTTTGTTAAACACAGACATTTTAATGGTCAGCATTGAGTGATGAGATATTTTTTATATCTATCATTTATTATTTACCTTTTGCCATTAATTGTTAAACAAAAAAAATATAAATAGCTATCTATAATAAGATATTCTATATTAGTATTCTTATACAATAAGTTAGTATCAATCAATTGAAGGCTTTTATATCCAAAAAATGTATTACAAGTTTTGATTGTTATGTATTTCAATGATGTGATGATTAAATGTTTAATAATAAAGGGTCAGACAATGTTTTGTTAATTATAGAAAATAATGAACAATTTTACACAAATTTTACACCTTAATTATAAATAGCTTCTAAATCATAATTTTATATAATAGGATATACTAAATGTTTCAAACTTTATTAAGGTTTCCTTGACAATGTTAGCATAGTTAAATACTGATTAAAACTATCAAATTATTAGAAAAACTGTTTGAAGTATTTTATTTCTTGTAATTCAGTTTAATGTATAAAATGTAATAACTTAGATTTGTGAGTATTTTCTAATAAATCAAATATTATATATTGAAAACAAATGAATATATTTGATAACATATCGACTAATTGTTAGGTAAGACGTCAGGGCGTCAAAGGATATCAACCGCAGCAACAAATCGGTACCGGATATCGACCGCCCCCTCAGTCACAGGTGGGCGCACCCCAGAGGACTCGACCCTCACGTCCGCGCCCACCATCTCGTCCGCAGCCCCAGGAAGACGAGGGGCAGGTGAACAGCGCTGATGGCGAGGCCAACCCCGAGCCTCCTATATATGGCGGTGTAATGGGAACGCCTGGCGTTGACTTTCCCGGGTATACCGTAATACCGAAAACCAGTTTCACGTGTAGTGGTGTTCCTTATGAGCCGGGAATGTACGCCGATATGGAGACCCAATGCCAGGCCTATCACGTGTGCTTTCAGGGCAGGAAAGAGAGTTTCCTGTGCGGTGTCGGCACTGTCTTCAATCAGGCCATCCTTGGCTGCGATTATTGGCATTCCGTCGACTGCTCCACAACTCCTAACTTCTACTCAATTAATGAAGAATTAGGTAAAGAATTCACAACAAAGTGTTCAAAACATGTATTATATTATATTTTTTATATTTTAATTCTTAAGGCAAAGCCGGTGCTGAACCCGGACCAGGAGGTGCCCCACCGGCTAAAGCTCAACAACAGCCAAGACCTGCACAGCCCCGACCGGCACCGAGACCTCAGCCGCCACGACAGCCCTCGCCGTCTTATCAGAGACCTGATGACACCGAATACATACCACCCCAACAGTCTGACCGCCAACAGCGACCCACATCTATAGCTCAGTCCCGTTTCCCTCAAAGACCGCCCCCTCCTATCAAAGGAACCCCTCAACAGAGACCCTACAATCCTCCACAACAGCGCCCATACCAACCTCAACAGCGTCCGTATCAGCCTCAGCCTCAGCCCAGACCTCAACCCCAGCCTCAGCCCCAACAGCGTCCATATCAACCACAACCACAGGTGAAGAGACCGCCGCCGCCTTCAGTTCCCCAACAAAGACCATATGCACCACAACCACAAATTGGTAAGACATCTCCCGTACGTCCTGTCCGTCCTTTCCGGCCATTACCACCGGTTCTTCCGCCACCAGAGCCTCAGAGACCCATCGTTCAGACCAGGGATGAAGAACCGGTCGATTTCGCACAGAAACAGCAACAGTCCTATGATTACTAAATGCTAGTAAAACATATACCAGTGCTATGATAATCACTCATTTGACACATTCATTAGTTTTTTGTTATCAAAATTTTAATTATACATTATTTTATACTTTTTAATAATATTTTATTACATTTAAATCAAATGTTTTACTCATAGAATTAATAGCATGAGGTAGAAAAGTGTTGACAATTGTATTATTGAATAGTTTATATGTAACGCTATTATTATAGCTAACTATTGATATCATTAATTAATAAATGGATTTAATTACACAGATTATTATAAGTATTCACAGAATCATTTTATATTTGAGTAACTATAATAATAATTTATTAATACGATAACTGGTTTATAAATAAACCTTATGCAAGATAACATTTGAATTTTATGTTAACATTTAGCATTAATATAATTAATACCCTAAACAATAAGAATCAATTGAATTAATATTGATTGTGAACACAAGTTTCCATAAAAATTTAGTACTTATGAAGGGAAGTATCTATAATTTAATAACGTTTACTACCGGAGCTAATAGTTTATACTGATTTATATGTAACTTATTTTCTTCGTTTAACACGTTATGTCTAATACGACTAAATCTACTAATTATTAACACATTTTAGGAAAAACTAAACCCAGACCTCAATCGCCACCGCCGAGGGATGAACAGCAACCTCAGCAACAATCCAAAGCACCCGTTCCTCGACGACCCATAAGTAAAACCAGACCTAAGGATAGTGTGATCGCACAGACCCGACCCCGACTGCCACCAGTCCAACAGAAACCCAAACCTATACCACAAGCACCAGAAGAACAGGAGGAACAGCCCCAAGAACTCGAGGAACAGCCACAGGTGTCCATCGATGAGCCCAAGTTAGAGCTGGAAAAGCCTAAGATTCCCAGACCTCAACCCAAACCAGACGCTCAACAGTCGGAGGAACCGGAGGATCAGTTGCCAGAAGATGAGGAACCAGAAGAACAACGGCCAGAGCCTCCTAAACAACAACCTAAGCCTAAAGCACCGGCACCTAAGAAACCTGAGCCCAAACCTGACACTCAATCGCAAGAACAAGAACAAGAAGTAGATGAAGAGGTGCCACAAGAGCCAGAGTCACCACCGGAACCACCCAAACAGAAGCCAAGAGCGCCCAAACCTCAACCAAAACCTCAACCCAAACCTCAACCCAGACCTCAACCCAAACCAAAACCTACTCCTCAGGAACCAGAGCCTCAAGAACCAGAAGAACCGGAAGAACCACAACAACAGACAGACGAAGTACCCGAAGAGGCAGGAGTTCCTCCACCACCACCGCGACAGCGACCGCAGTCCAGACCACAGATAAAACCTAAGCCAAGACCCGCACCACAAGAACCAGAAGCACAAGAGCCTGAAGAACCTCAACAGCAAACTGATGATGAGATCCTAGAAGAGCCGCAACCGCCCCGACAGCAGCCAATAGCTCCCAAACCTAAGCCAAGGCAACCAAAACCCCAACCTCAGGAGCCAGAGATACAGGAACCACAACAGGAAGAAGAAGTGTCTCCAGAAGAGCCTGAAGAACAGCCCCAACAGAAGCCAATCGCTGCCAAACCTAAACCCAGACCACAAGAGCCACAGAAACCGAGACAACAGCCCGAAGAGCCACAACAGAAAGAAGAGTCACCACAAGAGCCAGAAGAGGATATTTCCGATTGTCAACGGATTGGCGGTTGTGATGAACCACAGGCCGCACAGCCACCGCCCAAACAACCTCCGAAAACCGCTCAAAAGCCTGTCCAACGCCAGAGACCACCTAAACCGGTGGCACCACAACCACAACCGCCTCGAGAAGAACGGTATGAACAACAAGAGGAACAGTTCGAACAGATCAAGGATGACGAGCCCTACCGGTAAGAGTCAAGTGGTCACTGGTTTTTCGCCATAAATCTGCCAATTATTTTGTGCTCAATTTGTTATTATGTCTCATTTGTTGTTAGTATTTAACTAATTTAACTATTGTTTTGTAAATATTTCGTTTTGTTTGTAAACTATTTTTAAATTATTGTTATAGTTGTATCATGCAATTCTCTCTCTCTCTCTCTTTCTTTCTTTCTCTCTCTCTCTCTCTCTCTCTCCCGTATGTCATATATGTATATATATTTTTAATTTTTAGGCAAATTAATTAAGCATTGTAATTTCTTTATATATTTAAATGTAAATTTAATGAATTGTCGATTAAAATAAATTGTGTTATTTGTTAATTCTTTTAATGAAACATTTCATAGATCTCTATTATATGATATCGTAATTAAAATATATAAAGTAAACTATAGTTTATATAATCAAGTCAAATGATTTGGTATTAAATTTTAATATTTAATATTTAAAACAAAATTTAAAAATTATAACAGTTACATAAAATACAAACATAACTTATAAACATGTGATAGATATTAAAATAATTTGAGACAAATAATCATTTTAAAAGCAATAAATGATAAAATATTTATAAATGAGTATAAATTGAATCAATAGTTTTGTTGCCAATAAAGTCAATGTGTATATAAAGAATATATTTGATGATGATTTTTGTTTATACATATCTGACTATTTTAATATTTAGTTTTAATAATAAGATATTTATAATCGCTATAATATTATAAATAAAGTATAGTTTAGTTTAGAAGTGCATACAATTAGAAATGTGTCATAAAACACAGCAGCGCCCACTACCAGTTCCCCATGACCAAGTATATATAATCACCCTTTTTTTAATTATTCAGAAACCTATGTACACATTAAACTGAATCTTTTTAAAAATTATTGATTTATACAATACTATAAGTATTATACGGATGTCTATTGAATTGTAAATAATTAGAATCTATGGAGAGTGGCGTCCTGTGCGGGCAATACCCCGATTGCTACTCACAGCCCACCAAAACTCGTGCGTCCACTAAAAGCTATTCAAAGCCCGCGTATAGTCCGCCGCCAACGAAGACTCAGCAACGCATTGATACAGACTATGACAGCGGCGCCGGATCTCCCGAACCCACCCCTCAGATACCGGAGACTAACTTTCAGTGCCTTAACAGGGCTTATGGCTACTACGCTGATGTCGAGGCCGGATGTCAGGTATGACACTCTAGTACTCTGTAATTCATATGTAATAATATTACTAACATATTATTGTTTGATACGAGAAACATAAACATTAGTTTGAAAGATAATATTAGTATGAGACATAATTCAATTTAATATTATCGACAATAATTATTTATTATGGTTTAAGTTTAAATTTGATAAGGTTTCCAACATTCATATTGAGGATTAATGGATTTCATGATAATTGAACAGTTTTTTTTGAACATACAGTCAATATAAAATTGTGATATAAATTACATTTCTACTTTAATGTAATTATAGTTTCAAGCTTAAGAAATTAAATTGAATTATTTAATTATAATAACTTTGGACATATGCTTTATTATTGTCTATCATATTTTACATATCTTTCCATTATAAGACAAAATAGTATTTGCTTAACTCGTAAACTATTAAAATTAATTTTTTATTACTCCTAACACAAAGAACTCATTTTACTTATGTTTCTGAAATTCATAACCATTTCAATGCACTTTTGTGTGCTATTGAAAAGGTATACAGTATTATGATAACCAAAGCTATCAAGACAAACGATATGCAATTTATTAGTAATAAAAACAATTCTCAATCATGAAAGGGATATAAGGAAAGTGAAAGTCGATGATTGACATCAAGTTTAACATTCAATGAATTCTTAGATCAAAAGATTTTTCACACAGAATCAGACAATTGGATGAAAAGTTTTATGAAAAGTTTAAAACAATTTAAATGAGACTAAAGTTAAGTAAATATTAAAAATTCCATAATAATAACAATTTTGTTGTATTCAAATCTATTATTCATTGTCATTAATTTCTTTTATACACAATGAATATGTTTTATTATACAATAAAATTTATATTATAAAAGTCATTGATTCTCATAATATATTCCTTTTGAAGTATTTATACAAACATAGCACTCAAAAGTTAAATCTGTTCATTAAAGACTTGTTTATTTAGTTTACTGAAAGTAATTTTAATGATTTATATTATCAATTGTGTTTTATCAATAGATTAAATCAAACAATTAATCAATGTATATACAGTATCTGATTGATAGTTTTCTTCATTATCAAGGAATAATTAATTGAATGACAAATATATTCATTAATACAAACAATAATTTAGACACTAATTGCTATAATAAATCTCTAAACAGTGTTAATGTTGGCAAATATACCTGTTAATGATAGTGAATCATGTATTAATACTGAAGTTGTAATTGCACTACAATTCTTTAATAGTAGCAAACAAATTAACATTAAAAATGTTATTTTATAATACAACAAACTATTAAATATTTTTTATTCTACAACCTATTAATCCTTATTATTAACATTGTGAAAGCCATTCAAAATTACATAAATTTTACGTTGCAAGCAATAATATTATAATTTAATTTTACAAACAAAACATTACTTCGAAAGACAATATTAAATAAAATAAATTATACACTATTATTCGGCTAAAATAACACTGAGTATACGTAAATAAGTTATAAAAATATTATTATTTACATTATACATACTTAATCCCATTGCATACAAAACCTGAACTGATATCCTTATATTACAAAACGTTGAGCAGATATTCCATG
>CAJPVJ010001719.1:0-15279 GCA_905397405.1 Oppiella nova | reverse complement strand
AAGTCAGAACCAAGATAGAATTTGCGGTTTTGAAGTAATCTAGCAAAAACCTGTCCTAGTTATGCCTGTCAGTAGCTGTATGTTTGTTTATATGTTTGTATGAAAATATTTTATACTGCATTACGTTGTTAACATTTGACTATTTACATTTAATCTAAATATAATTAATATTGACAATTTATTTTGATTATAAAAGCTTGTTTTTTGTTTGCTCCATGTTAATAAATAAAAATAATCTATATTTATTATATACAATTCATTATAATATAAAGAACTTAATTTTAAAAATGTAAAATGTTCAATTAATATTAGGTTATTTTTATTTATAAATAATTATTTATTTTATTTTTTTCAAACACAAATGTTATTATTATTGTCAATAATATATTTAAATATAATGTAATATTAAACATTAACATTTATTCTTATCATAACTTCAAACTTTTATCAATACTTATTTAAAAAATAAAAATATTTTTCCTAAATTACTATTATGTATATAAGATATTGCATAATTATCATATAAATTTTGAATTAAAATTACTAAAATGGTAATAAAATTGTTTATAATATGCGTTGTTTATAAAAAATATTAAATATATTATAAATTGTTATCATTTTTGAAATATAAAATATTTATTACATTCAAAAATATTTTATTATTTAATGTATCAATATTATTATTATTACCTTATTTTAAGTTTTTAAAATTAAACGCATAATAATATTTATAAATATAAGTTAATACTATACAAATTATATTACATTAATGTGTTCAGAATATGGTATACTGTATATATATATTGTAAATAATTTTTTGTGAATTCAAATATGTATGAATACACGGATATTAGTAAACCCATACCCCGGGAATGGCAGGTAAGGGGTGCTGATAGTTATATCTACACAATTGGTTTGTCACTATTTAAACCACAATTATATATAAAAAGACTATTCACTCAAAACCCGTTTATAGTATTTATTTTATTTTTTCAACAAATCATCAAATCCATAATTATAATAATAATTAACAATTATCATATTAAATGTTCACAAACATTTCATATTTCATTGGGAAATATGGATCATATTTTGGGCACCGGTATTTTTGTTACATTCATTTTCTTAATGGTAAATATATTTGCAATGTTGTGTTTACTTGTAAATTATTATAACTATAGAAATGGTATAAAACCCACGGATTTGAAAGTATTTCATATGATTTCGGGTTTTATTTCGCCCAAAAGTATCGGTTTGTATGATAGCCTATGGGTCTATAAATTGTGCCGAAAATGTCATTATTTATTAAAATTTATAAATTATTTATTAATATTTACAATTCTGGTATTAATTATAATACTCTCTATTATAATAAAATCATATACTATTAAAAATATATTCTTAGTCACACTTTGTATAACATGTCCAATGGCAATTATATGCTATAATTTGTATGGTATTTTATTTTATCAAATATTCTATTATTACATTATAATATATTATTTAGAATATAAAATTGCAACAATTAATAATTCATTAAAACATTTAATCTTAAATAAACCTAGCATGAAACATTTCACATTGTTAAAATATATGAGAGATTTAAACACAATTTATATGGAAATCAGTGAATATAACAGCAATTATTGGTCTAAATATTTACTAATAGTCTGGTTAACCTTTGGTACAATTATAAGTTACCTGGTATATTTCACTTTATTTGGCTCTATTACATTTATCATACGACTGGCAACATTAAGTTATTTCCTGTACTATTCATTAATACTTGTGTTTATAATACAAATCTCGTCTCAACTCTACATCGAAACCAATAAAACTTATAAATTATTAAATTCTCTCTATTTATTAAAACATAGATTTAATGTTCACATCAAACTTAAGGTATTTTTAAATAAATTATTTTGAAATATTATAATTTTTATATATTTCATTTAGTTACTGAATCTCATGGAAAAACTTGGTTTAAAAAGGATTGGCTTTTATTGTTGGAAATTGTTTATTGTAAACCAATTCAAGGGATACGAGGTATTCATTTAAATTAATATTATTAAATGATTTATATAATTTTCTTATTCCAAGATAATATCGCTGACAATATTGATATTTTTGAAAATATCTGAAAAGTAACTTATCACTTTATTTCTTAGAAATATTTGTTTTGTTAATATGAATATTAAACTTAATTTTTAATAAATAGGCAAAAAATTACACAATAATATCATTGTATTATGTATACCCAAATAATATGTTTTAATATTTATAAAATTCAAACAGTAATATGTAATACAAAATAATTATCTACGAATTCAAAACAATAATATAACTTTTAATTAAAAAAATAAATTATTAAAAACATTGTACAAACATACAAAGTATGTGTTAATAAAATAATATTTTTAGTTAATAAAATTATTATTTTAAAAAACTAATTAAAGATCAAAACCGTAATATTGAATTATTTGATAAAAAAATGTTATATGAAACGTATTGGTTTATTAAAGTTTGTTTTATTAATTAAATTATTGCCATAAAATTTTTAAAAATAAAATTATTAAAATTATGTTATAATTAATAATAACTTATTTATATTTAATATTAATTATATCAACCTCAAGCCCATTCTGTATTAATTTTACGATGTCTACTAACAGCCAAAATTTTTTTGAGAACCTTGCTTACAGCCATGGCAATGGATTTATACCCGGGCCCTATGAACTTACTACCCTGACTAATGTCGCGACAATCACCGGGTAATAGCCGATGAAATCTGCCGCCCATTTGCGCGTCACGTCGTCGTCGAAAAGGACGACAATTTGTTTGTGATACTCCTTGATTGCGCTCTAAATTGTTCATGCTCAGTTAGAAATTACATTTACAACATGCATAGAAATTATTATTTTTTATTTTGGAGCAATTCGAAATAAAAATAAATCTATATTAAAATAAATCTATATTATTAAGTTAAAGTGATGGTACGGAGGACCGGTATCTAAACATATGACGTACCAGTATATAGTGACGCTATAGTGGAGGGGAAATTTTTACACATTTAATTTGTTTATATATAAAAGGGGTGATGGTCTCATTCTTCACACTTTTTTATCAAGCCATAGGCAACTGGACATAGAGAGAGAGAGAGAGAGAGAGAGAGAGAGAGAGAGAGATCTTATTAAAGGGTTAGGTGGAAGTTTGTACAATGGAGGCGGGTAAATGCGTTAGGTTAGGAGGAGACAGGTAGAGGGTTATATAGTGAAAGCATGTTAGTAGACTAGCTAGGGAGGGAAGTTGTTTTGTTTGACACTTCGTATGTACTTAACCCCATCGTATGAACCCAACGGATACCCTACTTGGCAGTCATATGAAGTGAAAATGTACAAATACAGTACCAGAGCGCGCTTCCCAGAGTGGCATTGCTTTCATTGCCAAGAGCCTCGTTCAGGAAGCCCAGGGTGTTGATGGCGACCGTATTAACATGGTCACTCCCGAGTTTGGCTCTGATACATTGGTCATTGCTATTCTGTCCGGGCGTTTGCACAGATCTGGTGTCGTCTTATTAAGGAACTCCGGGTTGAGGTAAGTACTGATCATCAAATAACTGACGCTGTGTTTCAGACCTCCGAACCAATTGGCGATCATTTCCAGCTCTTTGTAACTGGATATTTATTTTTTTAATTAAATTTCTCTATTATAGTATGTTTTTTTAAATGCCTTAGCTTTGAATCGTTTGCAAACTGTAAGCAATATATTATATAATAAAATGCAAAACACCCCGCTTACTAGGAATCATCAACAATGGTGTAGTCGCCCCTCCACCTACAAAAGCCCACCATTCCCTCCTCGGTGTTCCAAAGCGAGTGATTATTATGGTGCGATTGTGGCCGGAGTGGGACAGTTAGCTGATTGGTACCCACCAAATAAGGTTGTTATTAATAATATTGAAAATATTATAACTAGGATATAATACATTTTAATTTTAATATGCTGAAACTTTTATGATTTACTTACAGTTACACATATTATTGTTTGCTTTTTAATAATTTTATTAGACACTTTTTATTGTTTGCAATTTATAATGTAGGCTTTGTTATATTTATATAAAATGATAAACAATGCACTAAATGTGTTAGGGTTAGTTATCTTATAAGATATTTCTGGTTGAAAGTGAAATAAATATGTTATTGTGGTATTGCAATACATGGTGCTGGATAAATTCATTGTAATATTAAATGTGTTGAATTTTTACTTATAATTATATTTATATGAAAATAATATAGTAACTTTCACAAAAAATAACTTAGAAAACAAAATTGTCATTTAAATTTATTTCTAGCTGAAGAAATTATATTTTCAAAACAAAATATTGAATATAGTAAAAATAGTTTTAATCTGTAATTAAAAATATTAATTCGAAATACGGAAAAATTTCATGATCACTTTTAACAAACTGTAATATGCACATAATATGCACTACAAATACTTACTTTCTGATTAAACCTAATTTATAATAGCACACTACAGATAAAAAAGGATTTCTTACTTCTATTAAAAATCTGATTTATTGTGTAATATATGAACCTCAGTTATTTATTAAATTGTATATTAATTTAAACTTGTCCAATAGGTTTTTGTAAATTTCTAAGAACTAGAACGTAAATACAAAATCATTGTTACATAGTAATTGTTAGTAGCTTATAGTCAAATAGCTATTTAGAAAAGGTATGACAAACTTATTGATAATTGGTAGAAATAACATTTATTATATTTAACAAGGCAATCTGAATAAGAATTTTAAAAATTAATATTTGATTTAAGTTATATAATTATATAATAACTTAGTAGTAATTAAACATTAAAAGATATATGAGGGAAACACAATTATTAAATTATAAATAGTCAATTTTATAAATAAATACAATTTTTTAAAACAATTCAAAAATAAAATATAAAGTATATTTGTAATGAAATTAATTTTACACAATATTATATTTTTAACCATATCCTAATAAATAAAATAAATCATTTTGCCATTAAAAATATTTATTTAAAGAATTTTTATACATTGAAAAATTAATTATTATTAAATCATTTTTAATGCAGTACATTTCATTTACTATTGTATAATAAATAGATTTATAAAGCAAGATATTAAAAATATAATAATTAAATGCCTTGTTAAACAAGTTGTGATTAGCCAGACCACGTGAACATATGGAGCAAAGTTTACTTGTTAATATTTTGAAAATGTTAGTTATTGCAAAATAAAAGTTTTTAAAATCCTTAAAGGACCTAGAAACGGACTTTACTGAGAAGGGTTATTCTTAACAAGGATATAAGTGATAACTAAAAAGGTTTACGGTAAATTACAATACAATTAACTTTATATAGAGATAAGAATTTACATATGTTTTTAAAAATTATACATCCAGGTAAAACTTATTTTGCCCTGAAACCGGATTAGCCTTGTAGAAACATAAGAAATATTTATTGTTAATTGATTAACAACTTAATAACAAATTAATTTCTTATTTTTAAAATTTTATTATTTTTAATTAAGATATTGTATAATTATTTTTTTAATTTAAAATACAGTTTCATTATTTGTACCCGATAACCAACTTGGTAGTAAATAAAGTAAAAAATAAAACTCTCATAATAATAGTAATTTAATCAATAGTGTGTTACTTATTTTCAGATTAGTGATGATAAAATTAAATATCTTAAGCCACCTTATTAAATTTGTATTTCACTAAAATTGGTTAAATAAAGTACATATGTATATTTAAGTACTAAGTGCATTAAAAGAGCATGCTTTGAAAAAATATAACAATACTTTTAGTAAAGTACCGGGAATCTATGAATTCAATAACAAATTTTATCTGGTTCATCTATAACCACGTAAAACATATGTCGAAATTCATCCGCAAAAATCTACCTGATTTTGAGGTATAAATACGGGAGCGAACACTACTGGAAATCACCTTACAACTTATTCTTAAGTAAAATTAGAAATAATTTTAGTAAAAATAATCAAAATGTTGAAGATTGTGTGCTTGGCCCTATTCATCGCCGCTGTCTCAGCCGGCATCCCCTACAAGGACTGCGGTATGTTTTATTTAGCAAGCTGCCTAAATATATGATTACAATAATCAATTTTATTTCAACTAGGACACGCCGAGGTGAGCAACGTTGCCATCAGCGGCTGCACCACCAGCCCCTGCACCCTCCACAAGGGAAAGGAGGTCACGATCGACATTGACTTCACCGCCAGTGAGTAGTTTTATATTAATATTAGACAACCACCATTAAATATATATTTAGCTAAATTATTTGGCAAACATAGAAACTTGATCAACGTAATTACTTGAAATGTAAAATTACTAAACAAGGTTCACCCGTAATATGACCGTAACACACTATTCTAATAACTACTGAATAACCAATTGATATTTACTAACATTCTAGTGGTTAATACTAATCTAGCTTAGTCTCATTTAATAAGTAACTTCATAATTAAACTACAAAAAATTTTAAACATTATTTCAAAAATTATCATTGACCATGTTACACTTTGTTGCCTAATTAGACCAGGACACTGACAAAGCCGAGTTTAGCCTACACGCCATTATTGACGGTCTCGACCTGGACTTGGCTACTCTGATCCCCGACTTCGACAAGGTTAAGGACGGCTGCAAAGACACCCCCTGTCCCATCAAAAAGGGCGACAAAAAGAAGTTCTCGGCTAAGATCACTATTCCCGGCGCCACCCCTACCATCGAGGCTGACGTTAAGGCCAGACTTATCGGCTCGACTGGAGACCTGTTCTGTGGTACCGTCCACGGAGACATCAAGGACTAAATTATTTTATCTAATTCGATTATTTAATTTAATTTAATACCACACAATTTATTTTCAACATATGGAAATAAAATAATTCAATTATAATTGGTTTTGTTTGTAATTATTTTTTGCATTACTGAGCAAAACTCACTTTTGACATATTTGGTAATTTTAGGATTTTACCATGGTAATACTATGGTGATAGAGCAGGTCAAAGTTTGCATTTTTACATTGAATATTGCCATTGGAAAGGGTTTTGATATTTCTATTTTGTTGTCTACGTTTCCAATGGCAATATTCAATGTAAAAATGCAAACTTTGACCTGCTCTAGGTCAGTTATTTTAATAAATATTTGAAAAGTTTAAAATGTTAACCTTGTTCATTTTTTGAGTTCTATTCAGAGAACTGATTAGATTAATACAATAACTTCTAATATAGTCACAATAAAATACCTACCTTTCCTCCCGGTGCTCTGATTGATTGAATAAAATATTTTTATATTTTATATTGATAGAGAATTAAATTATTTACATTTTCCATATCATAACTTTTTTAAATTCCTATTCTAGTTGATGCTATAAATTGTAAAAAGTTTTATTTTTAGACATACCGGGCCTCCCAAACCAATAATTATTGAGTTTTGGATAAAATAATTTTTCATGTGTCTCCTACTGATGTGAACTATCATTTGCCAAGATGTGAATTGTAGTTTTTAAGTTATAGAATATTTTACATAAGGGACCATTCAATAAGTACATACGCACGAGGTGGAGGGAGGGGGGTCAGGTCAAAAGCATATGAAAGCGTATGTTATTTGGGGGAGGGGTCCAGTGAGAGTCGACGTACATTTTGAAGGGGGTCATAGAGAGATTTTATGATTTTTTCTAAGGATTTAATTCATATCAATGGTTTAAATCTTAATCTGTGATAAAGCTAGATAAAGACTTTTGACAAATATTTCATTAAACATATGTTTGAATTCATATTTAGACTAAATTTGAGTGTAAAATGTGTTTTTTGAGTACAATTTTACAAAAATCAGAAATTGAGCAAATTCTGACAGATATTTTGCCACACGAACTGAGAAATCAATTAAAAGATGATAATAGTAATTGTCCATGCATATTCGAAGTAAGCAACAGTAAGAAAAATTAAAAACTAATATAAAAAATTAATAAATTGGAGGGGGGTTGGCGAAAATGTCCGTATGCATTGGAGGGGGAGTATCGGTTCTGCGTACGACTTGCAACAAGGGGGGTCAATGTTTGGGCCAAATTTTGCGTACGTACTTATTGAATGGCCCCTAAACTACCTGTGCTCGAATCAAGCTGTCTCTTCGGGGACACATGTAAAGCTTAAAACCATAGTTGGGGTTTAAATCAAGTAAAATCAAATGATCTAGTTAAGAAATAATTTAATTTTTACTAAAGCATGATATATTCAATTTACGAAAATGAATTTATAAAAAATACGAAATATATTAAGAAATAAATAACAAATATAAAATAAATAAAAATTTCTCATATTATACTTTTAAAAAATACAAATCCAATTTAGTTGCAAATCCAAGTGTTTTTGATAACAACCCGATTATATGAACACAAATAACTTTTTCGAATAAGATACAGTTTGATTTAGGATTATATAAATAATAAATTATGTATACTTAAAAAAGATTTTATGTTAATTATATATTTTAGTTGAATGACCATGACAATGAAATTAAAACAGGCCTTTTATAAAACTAATCTTTATCAATCAACATGCACTATATAATTTATTGGTTTAAGTTTATTATTAATTTTACAAAAATTATTAGTTGTATCATCCAATAATGACTTGATCACAAAATTGTGCATATACAAATAATACGATTGCAAAGTTAATTAATTTATGGTTTATACATTAATATCTAAAATTGTTTAAGTAGGTAACATCGAGGGACAAAAGCAAATTGAGTGGTTATGATTGTCATGAATAGCTAGCCAGTCACAAATTATACATTTTGAATTGACTAAACTTGAAGAATTTAGTAAATTGCTGAATTTAGCTTGCTGAATTCACTTTCAACCATTGCTGACATACTCATTATGTCATTAAAATAACATCGGATTAAGGTATGTACTGATCATCAAATAACTGACTCTGTGTTTCAGGCCTCCGAACCAACTGGCGATCGTTTCCAGCTCTTTGTAACTGGATATTTATTTTTTAAAATTAAATTTCTCTATTATAAGTATGTTTTTTTAAAGGCCTTATATATAAAGCCATATATAATATTATATAATAAAATGCAAAACACCCCGCTTACTAGGAATCATCAACAATGGTGTAGTCGTCCCTCCACCTACAAAAGCCCACCATTAGAGAGAGAGGGAGGGAGAGAGTTATTTTTTAATTAACACTTTAATTAAGCATTAAAAATGGCTATGATTTATATTTCTTGTTGGGCTCTAGAGCCCATATTTTTAAAAAATTTTAATTCAATGTCTAATTCAGGGTTTGCTTCATTAGTTGAGGAAAATCCGGGGGAGAATTGAGTGAGTAATTTAAGAATCGATTCCAGAATTACTTTTATGAGCCTAAAACCCATGGTTTTCCCACTAGTCTTACTATTGAAGGAAAATCTTGTTTAATTATAGCTGGATTATAACTTTGCATGTAATATAGTTTTGTAATGTTTAACATAGTGAGGAAGAGCTTTAAACTGAGCAATATATACAAGTCATGAGTGAGTGAGTAAGAGAGAGACTTACTAAAATGAGCTAATTGACATGTTATAATCATGTTTTTAATTATCCGATAATAGTTTAAATGCTATTTTCGAGGGCTATCGCGGGTTTCTCGGAGTATATATTATAATATCTAAGAAATGTATAAATAATTAAGATTAAAAAACTACAGTACATGCCCAAAACAGTGAATGCAAATACTACAATACTAATTACTCCGTGCATTGTTGACTCGTTGAGTTTCGCAGTATGAATGGCTCTATTGCTTTAAAAATCCTATAAAGGTTACCAAAACATAATTACCATATATATCGGGCCTACCATACGGGAGTCCATGCCCACAGGTTTGAGGGCGTGGGCTAAATGCATGCAAATCATAGAGGGTATGGCGTGGAAACAGTGTATCTTATTATGCAACACAGGGTGTAGGAAATCCGGGAAGATATACGGAGAGTAATGTAAACAACGATTCCGACCCTGACATTTTTTATTAGACCTGGGCTAATTTACTATACAATTAGGAATTTAATTAATGTATCATAAATATTATATTAATAACATTTTGGTACAGTTTTTAAGTTTAAAAGTAGCTGTTTCACGGTGCGACACCCTTTAAATTAAATATAACCAATTGTAATCCAAGAGTATTTACATAATTAAAGTACAGATTTCTATTAAATAAAAATTAATGTATAGCTTGAATTTAAAAAAGGTATTTAAAATACTTCACAACAAAAATATGTTTTTAAGGAGGTATTTTAATTATCAAATATTTGGCATTAAAACCTTTTAATTATAAAAATTATTAGAAATATTGTGCAGTAGTAACAAATGTGTTCATATTAAATTATATTTTTAATTAGTAAACATGTTATTTTTAGAAAACTAATTAACAGTTAATACCGTAATCTAAAATTATTTAGTAAAAATTTAATATGAAATGTAATAAATAGTTTTATTAAAAATTTTAATTTTTAATTAAATGGTATTATTAAATATTATTAAATTTTTTACATAAAGTTCTTAATAATAATATACTTAATAATAATTATATTAACCTATCATTATATCTAAATTTAATTAGTCTATCATAGACATTACAAAATTCAATAAAGGAAATCAATAAAAAAAATTAATATAATTTAATAATTTTAATGTAATTAATCTGTTGTTCATACTAGGAATTTTATATTAGCATAATTAATCTTGCCATAATATTTCTAAAATTTTTATTTATTAATTTATTTATTTAGATTGACATTTTCTTTATTTAATTCTACAAAATAGTTTTATTTTGAACTTTAAAATTGACAATTTTAGGACAATTTTGCCAATTTTTGGGATTAAAAAAGTTGAGACCACTCGCACATTTAATATCAGTTACCTGTCTCTGGTGATTATACTTAACAAGCCAATAATTACGACAATCACTACAATCGGCGTTAGTAATTGAGATATAGTTACCAGGGTTTAATCTCAAAAAATCATTATAAAAATCTTGATTCAAATAGGTAAACGCATTATTATCCATAACTAACGTGGTCTTAGTTTTATCATCGCTGAATGTATACCGTGTAAGCCATGCGTTATTATCCAGTTTATTATTAGCCAAGTTCATATATAATAAATTACTTGAATTAGACAGACCAAACGCGTAATCACCAATGTCCCTTATGAGATTTTTACTTAAATCTAGAGATGTAAGCTTGTTCAAATTTTTAAACGCATGCGCACGAATAGTATCAAGTTGCCCATTACTAATGACGATACCAGTTAACTCAGCTAGCCCGTTAAACGCCGACTCTGATATTTCGGTAAGTTCGGTACCCACCAATTTTACCGAGGTAATAGCAGTTAGCGAGTTTATTAATTTAAACACATCGTACTCTGGGTCATTTATGATGGGCGTATTTAAAATGTACAAAAATCTAGTCTTGAGCTTTGACTGGGGCCCGAAGGCGTCGACATTAATTCGTTGCAGACTTTTAGCGCCATCTATGGCTATATTATTGAAACTGATATCTTGAACAAAATTAGGAGGCAAACTTTCAATAACAGTATTATTTAGCATAAACGCGGCATAATTTTTATCCTGGCCGTCCAACTCTTTGCTTAATGCGCTGAATATGTAGTTCAGATTCAGATCCCTGTCCCCCAAACAGGATATCGCATTTCCGGCTAGGTCATTTGCATCCCGGTATTTGTCTTGAAATAGGCAAACACATGGTGCGATTGTGGCCGGAGTGGGACAGTTAGCTGATAGGTACCCACCAAATAGGGTTGTTATTAATAAAGATGAAAATATGATAACTATGAAATAATACATTTTAGTTTTAATATGCCTAAATTTTTATTATTTACTTACAGTTGCACATAATATTGTTTGCTTGTTAATAATTTTATTATGCACTTTTTATTGTTTGCAATTTATAATGTAGGCTTTGTTATATTTATATAAAATGATAAACAATGCACTAAATGTGTTAGGGTTAGTTATCTTATAAGATATTTCTGGTTGAAAGTGAAATAAATATGTTATTGTCGTATTGCAATACATGGTGTTGGCTAATTTCAGTGTCATATTAAATGTGTTGAAGTTTTTGACTTGTATTTATATAAAAATAATATACTTTAGCAAACAAGCTTATTAGCAAATTAGCTTTAACAAAAAATACTTTTGAAAACAAATTTTAAAATATATATTTAGATAGGGAAGTTATATTTTCAAACCAAAATATTTAATATAGTAAAAATAGATTTAAACTTTTATTAAACAAATAAAATAGAAATACTGTATATTAAAAAATATTTAACAATTTGTAATATGTACACAATAATATTATGCACTATAAATTCTTACTTTCTGATTAAACCCAATTTATACTAGCACACTACAGATAAAAAAGGATTTCTAATTACTATTAGAAATCTGATTTATTTTGTAATATATGAAACTCAGTTATTTATTAAATTAAGTATTAATTTAAACTAGTCCAATAAGTTTTTGTAAATATTTAAAATATAGAGTAGATTTTTAATGAAATTAATTTTACCATTAAATTAATTTTACGCAATTTTCAACCATATCCAAATAAATAAAATAAATCATTTTGTCATTAAAAATATTTATTTAAAAGAATTTTTAAACATTGAAAACTTAATTATTATTAAATGATTTTTAATGCAAAACATTTCATTACTACTGTACAATAAATAGATTTATAAAAATGACATATTAATAAAATAATAAGTAAATGCCTTGTTAACCAAGTTGTGATTAGCCAGACCATGTGAACACAAGGAGCAAAGTTTACTTGTTAATATTTTGAAAATGTAAGTTATTGCAAAATAAAAGTTTTTAAAATCCTTAAAGGACTTAGAAACGGACTTAACTGAAAAGGGTTATTCTGGACAAGGATATTAGTGATAACTAAAAAGGTTTACGGTAAATAAACGATACAATTAACTTTATAGAGTGATAGGAATTTACATATGTTTTTAAATACACGAGTTATCTATACACATGTTTATTTTTTAAAATTATACATCCAGGTAAAACATTTTTTGCCCTGAAACCGGATTAGCCTTGTAGAAGTATAACAAATATTTATTGTTAATTGTTAATTGATTAATAACTTAATAACAAATTAATTTCTTATTTTTAAAAAAATATTATTTTTAATTAAGGTGTTGTATAATTATTTTTAAAAAATTTTAAATGCAGTTTCATTATTTGTACCCGATAACCAACTTGATAGTAAATTAAGTCAAAAATAAAACTCTCATAGTAATAGTAATTTAATCAATAGTGGGTTAATTATTTCCAGATTATTGATGATAAAATTAAATATCTTAAGCCACCTTAATTAAATTTTTATTTCACTTACATTGGGTAAGTAAAGTGCAAATGTACATCTTAAGTTTACGGTACTAAAGGGCATACTTTCAAAAAATATAACATTTGCACTTAATAGTCCAATACAGTACAGACGTTTTTACATCTATACGGTACCCATATATCCAAGGTCCATTTGCTGCACTTTTATTTTCAAGTATATTATAAAAATTATAAGTGTTTTGATTATTATTTCTATATTTGCTGGCATTGATTGAAAGTATTCCCAATACTTTAGTGGAGGTTACAGATAAGTATGTGGGTCATTCACAAAATACGTAAATATGAAATTAATACCATTGTATTACAATTAGCTTATCATTATATCACCATTGTAACCTTTGTAAATCTAACCTTTTAAGTAACATACAGTTGTTTTGAATTAACAAAAACTTATCTAGTATCAAAAATTTTATCATAAAATTAAACAATACCTTTTGTAAAGTACCGGGAATCTATGAATTCAATAACAAATTTTATCTGATTCATCTATAGCCACGTAAAACATATGTCGAAATTCATACGCAGAAATCTACCTGATATTTAGGTATAAATACGGGAGCGAACACTACTGGAAATCACCTTACAACTTATTTTTAAGTAAAATTAGAAATAATTTTAGTAAAAATAATCAAAATGTTGAAGATTGTGTGCTTGGCCCTTTTCATCGCCGCTGTCTCAGCCGGCATCCCCTACAAGGACTGCGGTATGTTTTATTTAGCAATGTGCTTAAATATTTTATTACAATATCAATTTTATTTCAACTAGGACACGCCGAGGTGAGCAACCTTGCCATCACCGGCTGCACCACCAGCCCCTGCACCCTCCACAAGGGAAAGGAGGTCACGATCGACATTGACTTCACCGCCAGTGAGTAGATTTGTATTAATATTATACAAAAACCATTAAATATATATAGTTAATTTGGCAAAAATAAAAACTTGATCACTGTAATTACTAGAAATTTAAAATGACTAAACAAGGCTGACCCGTAATGTTACTGTAAAAAAAATATTTTAACATATACTGAATAACCAATTGATATTTACTAACAAACTAGTGGTTAATACTAATCTAGCTTACTTGTTAGTCTCATTTAATAAGTAACTTCATAATAAATTACAAGAAACTATAAACATTATTGCAAAAATTGTATAAATTATCACTGACCATGTTACACATTTTCTGCCTAATTAGACCAGGACAGTGACAAAGCCGAGTGGAGCCTACACGCCATTGTGGGAGGTCTTGACCTGGACCTGGCTACCCTGATCCCCGGCTTCGACAGAGACGGTTGCAAAGACACCCCCTGTCCCATCAAAAAGGGCGACAAAAAGAAGTTCTCGGCTAAGATCACTATCCCCGGCGCCACCCCTACCATCGAGGCTGACGTTAAGGCCAGACTCATCGGCGGCAGTGGAGACCTGTTCTGTGGTACCGTCCACGGAGACATCAAGGACTAAATTATCTTATCTAAGTCAATTATTTAATTTAATTTAATACCACACAATTTATTTTCAACATATGGAAATAAAATAATTCAATTATAATTGGTTTTGTTTGAAATTATTTTTTACATTACTGAGCAAAACTCACTTTTGATATATTTGGTAATTTTAGGATTGTACCATTATGCCTAATAATAGTGATAATGCGGTTAAGTATATATTAATATTTGTACTAGGTTAATAACTGTTGTTTTGATTTTTTAATTTTCAAGAAATATAATTTATAATTATCTGAACTGAACAACTCTGATATATCCAACAATCATATTGTTTAATAAATTATTG
>CAJPVJ010001718.1:3118-15281 GCA_905397405.1 Oppiella nova | reverse complement strand
GTAAGCGAAAAATGCTTGCAAGAAGCGAAAGATAAGCCTATATTAGTCAGGTATCATCCGATATATTGAACCAGATATATTTGTATTGATTTTTGTGAACATAATGTATACGTAGTAATTTAGTAAAAAAATGAATACAGATTATTAAATCAATTAATACATATTGTTTAGTAAAATACATATTATTTAATACATTTACAATAATACCGTTTAAAAATATCTCGTTTACCAAAAGTAATAAATATTTTTTGAATAATTTCGTATATATAGATTTTATATATTAGAGCGATATTATAATTATAAAAATAATATCATATTTCAACCTACAGTACATCGACTTATTTTATTTAATACAAATAATATTTTCAATAAATAAGTAATTAGATTTTAATAAAAATATATTTTATATCTAAATACAATACATTAATCTAAATGATTACTGATTCTGATTGTAATACTGATAAGAACTTACATTTTATTTATATCGTTTATTTAGTTTGCATTATTATAACTGTATACAGTGTATACCAGTGGTTGTCATTCTATAAATATAGTGTCAACTAACCTTGTAACAACTTTGCATTTTAAAGCATTTCATTCAACACTAGTTATTTTGTTAATCTCTAACACTTAAAGTTAAAATTCATAATTTGAAAATTATTTATTCATACAAATTATAAATGAAACAAAACACACCATTTATTTGTTATATTATGAGTCTAAACTTGATTATTTTATTTTATGTTTATTTTAAGTACTTATAAATAACAAATATTCATATATGAATTGTCAACATATTAGTTTTGAAATAAAATATTATATTGATTAGTAAGGCGAGTAAGGTGATATTAATTAATAAAATAACTAGTGTTGAATCAAATGCTTTAAAATGCTTTAAAATGCAAAGTTGTTACAAGGCTAGTTGACACTTAAGTGTCAAAATGAAAACCAGTGGTGTATACAATACAAAATTTGAAATTTCCAAATAAATAATATTTAATTTCATACAACATTAATTTATTTTATTTTAATTAAAAGTTTAAAGTAAATTTAAAATTTCAAAGTAAATAAAATTTCTTTAATGTGTTTTAATTATTTTAAAATAATTAGTTTTTAGAGACTGCAAGTGGGAGTGTTTGTGAACAATTATATTTATTTTGATGGCTAGACAATATAACATTAGGTTTGTGTGTCGGTTTAAATAACTTGTTATCAGTTTTATTAATCTGAATAAACTGTGTATAAATATTAAATACATTATTGTAATTATTAATATGACCCACATTAGTTTTCAAATAATCTCTAAACTTCATACAAATATCTGCCGTAAAACTGGTGAACATTATGACCGAGAAACTGAACCATAGACTTAACACACTTCCCATAAAAGTCATATATTCCTCGAAATACATTTTGGCATAAATATCATATTCAGTGGTGGGATGAGTAGGCACATTTACCCTGAATATATAGTCTTTTTGCGGGTTATTGACAAAATCTCTCTGATAGTCGACATCAAAAAAGTATTGATTACACTCTACCCGTGCATTGCACCTGGATTCACACAAATTGTTTATACGTTTTTTAACTAAGGTTACATTTTCATCCTTATTTTTCATATTTACAAAATATATGCTATTATTATATAAATCATAAGTCATATAATTTTTCGGTAGACCTCCCACTGTAACCAAAAACTCTCTTATATTACAGGTGAGCACACATTCCTCGCGAGTTTTATTACCAGGATAACAATCCTTATTACGATTATTATTATTATTATTATTATTATTATTAGTTTTATACTTAATAACAGTCTCTTTGTAATCAACGGTTACTAAATTAGCTTTAGCAATGTTAAATGTTTGAAACTCTTTCCGGTAGGGGCTATACATCGCCGTATGTCTCGCGTGTATACGAAATCTAATTAAATCCCATTTATTTAAATAAATCTCATTTATAATGATTTCTAAATACGATATCTCTTCCAAACCATTGGACAGGGAGTTGTCTAACAAATACTGATCGCTTGACTCTCCACTCCATTGCGTGAATAGTGTGACACATAAATGTTGTCTCTCGAGGGACACCCTATAGTTGCTTAAAATGTGACAGTTTTTCGCCAAGGTACTATTTTGTGAAATATATTTATTCGTTAGTAATATTCGACAGTTTAAGTAGGTTTCCGGTTGTATGAGTGCATCAATTTGTTCACTAATTGACAGTTTATTAAATTTAGCCATGTCAATTTCTTTCTTTTTATTTTTATAGTACCTATGTTTAATATCTGGCTTAATGAGCGATGATTTCACAATGCACATCGTAATAGCCGGTACATTTACGCTTGTTTTGGTCAAGTATTTTACATTAGTAGTGGTCTCATAAGAGAAGTATAGATAACTAATTTTGTAGGACTGGTACAGGAATCCAGATAAACATAACACTTTTAATAAAAATAATGTCATACAGTCAAATTTTAACTCCATTTTATTAATGAAGTTTAAATATCGTGTATGTTTATATAAATCTAGAAAATTATAACAAACACTCTCTGGTATAATTATTTTTACGATTTAATGTAGTACAAATAATGACTGGGATAATCACATAAATTCTAGTTGAGATATAATATATAACTTTGTGTTATAAAATAATTTATCGTAAGTATTTATACCATTGCTCTAAAACTATTATTTTTGATACAGTAATATAAAACCTTAAGAATTTCAAAACATATAACACTATAACTCTCATAAACACATTAATTTATAACATCAATACAAATATTAAGTAAGAATAATGACTATTGATTAAATAATTAGTATTATTAGAAAGTTAGAAAATTTTCCAAACTAATTAATATAGTTGAAAACAACTTTTGCAATACAGTATATTGTTATTTTTCTATTGAATAATAAAGTAATACTGTATTTTCTATTTTCATACGCAATATATGTTAAAAACTGATTCAACATGAGTATAATTAAACCAGTTATATCGGTGTTAATCAAAATAATTTGCATTAGTGGCTTTCTATACCAATCATATAAATTAAGTTATTTATACTTTTCCTATGAAACCACAACTAATGTCATATTTGGTTCAAAATCTATAACAAGTTTACCAGCAATTACTTTGTGTATAAAAAAGCGGGCTATTATTAACCCTGAATTTCTACCAAATATGAGCATGGTAAACGATGCAATGGCTATAAACTCATTCATGAGTGAATTTAACACACAATCCATTGGTAAACAAATTGAATCACTAATTACAATAAATAAATTATTTAAAAATTGCCTTGCTACTGATTTTATGGGAAATATTGTTAGATGTGATAATATAAGTGAATACCACATATCATTAGATATGGATCACTATTGTGTGACAGTATTATCCCAATGGGGGTCAGAGCCCACCCCACGCTATATGGCTAATACCTTACAAGACTCATCAAGCTTAATTACAATACATTTGCGTCATAAAAGTTTGTTCACCAAATATACCCTTATATTACACATACATTCACGTGGGGAAAAGGTATATAAGTTTAATCGCCAAGGGTTTGTTACTATCAATATCACAAATAACAATAAATTTGTGATTAATTATCACAAAACAGTTTTAAATGATAGGTCGAGACATAACGAAAATAAATGTTTTGCAAACCAAACAAAAGATTATTGTTTTTATAATTGTAATAATTGGCATAACACGCACAGACATCCATATATACCTAATCACCATTTGTCGTATTATAATAATAAAACAAATAATTTTTATTTTGATATTATTTATAACAACACAATAGATAGAAAATGTCTTAATGATTGTAATCATAAAGTAGAGTGCATACAAAATTATTATACAATTACCTACACTAATGTAAATACTGGATCTAAAAATGACCTGTACACAATATCAATTATGACTCCTTCCCAACCGGAAACTGTGTACGAGATATCACTTAAGATGTCTGTCGAGGAATATCTGTGTCTTATGGCGAGTATTCTTAGCCTATGGTTTGGTTTCTCTGTTTTAATGTTAACAAACATTTTATGCCAATTATGGGATAGATTTGCAGTTTATAATTGCAATCATTTTAGTTTTAATAGTCATTTCACATTAAATGTTACACAAAAGCCAAAGTTATTTTCTAAAATCAAAAACTAGTCAATAAAATTATATAATACATTTATAAAATAATTTACATAAATGTTATAAAAATTTAAATTTAGATTCTACTAATAAAATAAATCAATTAAATTTCTAACAACATAAATGTACAACATAATCGATAAAATAATTATTAGAAAAGTTGTTTTCTTCATAATACATTTTCGAAATAATTAAAAATACAATATTTATTATAATAGGTACAGTATAATTATTGTAAATGTTTATTATAATTGTCTCTGCCTTGATCTAACATATTAAATATTTTCTAATTCTATTCAAGTCTATTAATAATATAGAAAATAAATTGTTTATAAATGAAAGAATTTTAATAATTGACAATTTATTTCACAATTAAGTGAAACCATTTCACTATTTAGATTTTTAAAATCTATACATTTTACTTATTTAATTGACTAAAATGTATTTGCGTGTGAAAACACTTATTTCTAGTGGATTTTGATGACTCTGTACATAACTAGTACATTTCCCACAATACTGGCATATTTAGCAATTTAAAATAGCGCGAAATGTCCATGATAATAATGTAAAGCGATATGTTGTAAGCCAACTAGTTAACAGAAATCAATAATTTATGACAATTTTGCTATAGAATTTTAATTTTAATCAAAATAATTAAAAATTTTATAAACAAAACTGTTATCGATACCCGGCACCTCCTTTTAATACATTTTCATATTTAGTTGGCCAGTAATTTGGATTCTCTGTTTTACTGTTAACAAACATTTTATACCAATTATGTAATAAATTTACAGTTTTTAAATGTAATCATAATCATTTTAGTTTTTGTAGTCATTTTACTTTAAATGTTACATAGACCCCAGTTATTTTACAAAATGAATAAATAGTCAATAAAAATATGTAATCATTTTATAGATATTTTTTATGGATAATGGTATAATCAATAAACTTAAATGATATAAATATTTATATATTTAAATTCTATTAATAAAATAAATTTATTAAATTCCTAAAAACATAAATATACTACATATTATGTAAAACAATTTATTAGAAAAATTATTTTCATGTTTAATATATTTTTTAATCAATTTAATTTATTATAATGTTGCTAATTGTTTAGACAAAAAACTTGAATTTTTATCATGTGTAGATTCTTTTTATAAAAATAATTAATTTGTATAAAAAATAATAAAAACACATTTTGTTATTCAAGAGGAATATTTTTTTTATAAGTACTGTACATAAATATCTTATTAAATTATAAAGTACTTATAATTAATTGTACACGTGAAATTACATGCATATAATTATACAATTATTATTATTTAGATTTATTTGACAAGTACTAATAAAAACAAATTAATTATTCAATTTATTGACCTTAATTATTTTGAACCAAACTTATAAAGTACTATTCATATCACATATAAAATCTATTGAAAATATCATTTCAAAAAGTACAATATATTTCAGATATTGTAATATATAAAAATGGAAATTCACATTTTATCAAATTTATTAAAACTTGTATGCATATGTGGCTTTCTATATCAAACGTATCAAATAAGTTATCTATACTTATCGTACGAAACCACAACTAACGTCATATTTGGCTCAAAATCGTCTATAAGTTTACCGGCTATTAAGTTATGTCTGGATAAGCGGGCTATTATTAAGCCGGAATTGCAACCAAATTCAGGGGAAATTGACCTGTATGGAAAATTTAACCAACAATCAATTGGCACACAAGTCAACTCATTTCTCACCCTGGACAAATTGCTAAGATGTGTGACATTGAACCCTATGGGAAAAAGTATTGAATGTAGTAGCTTTAGCAAATACCGTATATCTATTGACCAGGTTCATTATTGTATCACATTTTTGTCGCAATGGGATTCAGAGCCTAATGACCAATATATGGCTAATAGTATACAGAGTGGAGACGATTCACGCAATTTAATTACTATAAACTTATGGGAAAAGACGTTATTTATTAAATATAATGTATTAAGTCACGTACACCCACGAGGGGAACGGCTGTATAATAGTCACCGAAAAGGGTATTTAAAAATCGATACCAGAAATAATGATAGTTTTACCATTAATTACCACAAAACCGTTTTGAGAGATGAGTCGAAATATGGTCACAAAAAATGTTTTACTAATCAAACGAAAGTCCAGTGTATCTATGAGTGTAAATATAGAGAATATTCTAATATACTGCCAAATGTTACCAGGCTAAATTTATACTATCTAAATAACGAGAATGTTAATCTAAATAATACATATTCTGTATATATTAGGGTATTTATAGAAAAACGTGTTCAGAATCTATGCCAACGTGAGTGCAGTGCTAAAGTGGAATGCATTCAATATTATTATACATTGAGTTACATAAGTGGTGTGTCTAACAAACCTAATGGATATACCGGTAGGCCTATATATACCATTGTGATTGAGACCCCATACCAACCCGAGACAGTCTACGAGATATCCGTCAAAATGACTTTCGAGGAGTACGTGTGCCTATTGGCCAGTATATGCAGCCTATGGTTTGGATTCTCATTGCTATTGTTTACGAGATTTATATGCGATTTGTTTGATAAGCTTATTGTCGTTAAGTGTTTCCAAAAGATTACAAATAATGTTCATTTAAATGACAATAATTTTAAAACACATTTTAATGTGACACAAAATAATGTATTTTTTACATCAACACATCAGACACGTATGAGTATTAAGAAATAAATGTTCAGGTTGTAAACAAAATATTTTTCTTAACATTAATTACGGGTAATTTAATTTAAAATTATATACAATTTATTAAAGTACTGTATTTTATGGTATTTCATTTAAAATCTAGTGTAGTATTTACCCATAATTAAATAGTATTTTTTAAAACAAATCCTTTAACTTATGATTTAATTTATTAATAATAAAATTTTGTTGCGTAACAAAATACTTCACAAGTAAGTAAATGCTGGCAAATAAAAATTCATTATAAGGTTTATAATTATAGAAAATGTAGATTTTAAAATTGATCTACACTTATATGATATAAAAACTTGATTCATATCCTTATTTTCAAGAAATTCTGTCAAATATGCAAATATTTTATTTAAATACAACTTTTATTATATTTTCAACATTTTCATTTCCTGTATCAATTAAAATATGTATAAACCAATTTTATATACTTTAGTGTATTTAATAATTGTCAAACATATTTATACTGATCATCAGGTTAGTGGTCAGTGGAAAATGCTATGGAACGATGAACTAAATAAAAAGTACCTGGATATCAACGAATTGAATTATTACACATATAATGGGTGTAACAGTATGTCCTGTTTTATCCAAAATAATTAATGAGATTATTTAAATGAATATTACGGTATTTATTATGATATTTGTACCAATAATAGCCAGGTTCTTTGATGAACCAAATTGTAACAGGACGTTCAAACATATACTAATAAGGGACGACTGTATTGCAATATTGATAGGACCGGTAGGTAACTATGAAACAAGCGGTGAACACACGATTTCCGTGGGACACGTGTTGACCAAACAAACCCTGAATGTACTGACACGCGGTCGCGTAGAGTTGAGGTTAGCCCTCCCGAGGAGTATATCAGTCAATACGTTTATGCATCTGGTGCTTGACAATGACCAAGGTGCGAACACGTCGCATACTACAAGTTTCAAAATGGACAGCTCATCCGACAAGTTTAAGCTGTCGGCTGTGTCACCGGCACAGGAACACACAGTGGACAGGGTTTTGGACAAATATTACACCATGCTCAGTTTGCATCAATTTCACAAGTATGAGGCGCATTGGAACGCAACTCACGTGGAGTATAGTTTCGACGACACCCACCTCATCACGTATGATAGGCTCCATAATGCGTCCATCAGTGAAATGGATGTGCCTGATGATAAAACGTTATTCGTAGAATTTGGAGTTGTTATGAATGCTAAGCTACATACAAAACTTGATTATAATAATTTTTATAGTAACAATTGTCCAGCATTTATACTGGATTATTTGCGTATTTATCAATGGGTTGAAAATATGAGCATGGTGCAATTGACACATGAATTAAGGGATAGCCCTAAAAGTGCGACAGAGATTTGCGAGGCTATAATGTCTGACATTAATCCGATGGCGAGTATAAACAGTACTTCCCTTTCGGGTCCATTAAAGTTAATAATTATGACAGTAATCAGTATTATATTGATTTTGGTTGTAATCGTAATCTACGTGTGTTTCAGACATAAGAGGTTAAAACGGATTAATAAAGAAAATGCTTTAGATTTGGGTTACGATGACATTCAAGTGAATGAATTAATTGGTGATAATTACAATAAGATTAATGAAGATTATGATAAGATTAATGAAGATTACGATAAGCCTAATGAAGGTTACGTTGAGATGTATCCCGTTGTATATGACGTTCCCTCTACTAGTGGTCGGACACAAAGTTTTGAAAATGACCGCTAATTAAATTGATAATAAAAAATACTTTTAATACCCTAATTAACAATATCTAATTAATTGTACTTTACTTATCAATTAGAAATCAGTAAATTATAAAAAAGTTGTTATATTATTATATAAAAGAATTTTTGCATTAAAATACTTTAAAGATTTCCAATTAATTATTAAAAATAAAATAAAATGCATTTCCTTTTTACATGATATTGTCATTTAGTTTTATGATAATGTGCAACAAATGTTTAGACAAGTAAATTTCTAATTAAATGCAACTTATGTATTGAAATTGCAATATCCTGCTATACTACACCAATTATGAATAAATTAATTATTAGTTATTTTTTAATTAATCTAATAATTATCAAGCAAATAGGTGCTAATAATCAAATAGATGGTCACTGGAAGGTGTTATGGAACGATGACTTCGATAAGTAAATCTCTCTAAATCTCAAAATGGCCAAAAAGTAGCCTATATTTTTGCGCCTACAGTATGAATTATATCGCCTTAATGTATGCAACACTGTGAAGCAGTAAATAATTTGTNCTCAAAATGGCCAAAAAGTAGCCTATATTTTTGCGCCTACAGTATGAATTATATCGCCTTAATGTATGCAACACTGTGAAGCAGTAAATAATTTGTATTTTAAAAAGTATTAATATATGAATGCTTTACAGTAAAATTGTTTGTAGTAAATACTATGTTATATTGATTATAGGCTACTTTTTGGCCATTTTGAGAATCAATTTAGTTTACATTTTAACCAATGAAACCGTAGATTTGTTCCAACATATTATTGTTATGCCATACCATTTGAGTATAATTCAATGGGATTTAATTGCAATTAACGGATACACTATCCGTATATGCATTGTCAGTGTAATAAAATGTTTCCGTAAAACAAATGTAAATTATAAACTTTTAAATACCAGTATAATACACCTGTTAAATAAAACATTATATTTAATACAAACTTTAATTTTTAATTAAATAAACATTGTGGTTTTATAAAATCAATTTTTCATACAAAATTTATAAATACGGTAATTTTTAAAATTTATATTTCAATTGAAATACAATAATATATTTTGCATGATATGATTGCCAAAATGCATCATTGAAAGTTTTATATAAATTTAACAAAATTTGACTAACAAATTACATTTGAAAATTTAAATCATGAAGCAACAAAATTTATTTATGCATACTTGAGTCTGGTGTACAGGTACAGTATATTTGTTATTTAATAAACTAGAAAATAAAATTTTTAAAAAGTTTCAGTAACAATTACTAGACATTGGAATCTAGGTAATGAAAACATAAAAGACAAATTTCAAATAAGTTAACCAATGGTTTTGGTGGTCTGTGGGCCCTCTCAGAGCCTTCACGGCTCATCCCGGCGCCCGATTAACCCATTAACCCGGACCGAGACCTTGCACTCCGGCTAAAAGCAAAATTTACGCAAATCAATGTTTATTGATTCATAGCAATAAATGTACTGGCTCCCAAAATGGCAAACACTTGTCTTAAACAACAAATTACAAGTAGGGGTCAGTGTGTGTTTGGCAGTGATTGTGGCAAAAGTGTCGACTAATGGGAGGGAAATACAAAAAGGGATTTTCAACACTTCAAGCTCTTAAAAACATAATATTGTTGTCCATGAGATTATTGATTGAAACTATTTCATCCAGTTAATTTTATTTTCAATATGTTTATTTGCATATTATTTATAAATGCATTTGTGAATGTATGAATTTGTGTATATGACTATCCATAGGCCTTGATACGTTTATGAACTCATCAATATAGCATTTATTTAAAATGCCATTTTATGACATGATTGTTATATACCCTGACACTAATGTGCGCCTCACTTATCAAACGCGTGCATAAGTGTCGACCACTTTTACACCGCTTTTTATTTATACCCAAACTTAGCGCTCATTGTTCAGGACTTTGTTTAAATTATTTTATATTAATATAAAAGTTTCCTAAATATAATAAATTAAAAACAGATTTTATTTATTTATGTGACAAAATAAACACATGTAAATTTTAATTTGCAAATATTATTTATTCAGTTTGATATTAATATAAATATAATGTAAACCATAGAAACAGATTCAATATATTTAGTACAATACATATTATTTAGTACAATTACAATAATACCATTTATATGGTTTAAAATAGTTGTTTACCAAAAGTTATAAATATTTACATTTTTAACTCGAGTTAAATTAATTCATTTATTCGTTTATTAAAATTATTTTTAAATATTTTAAAATAGTTTTGTGTGAATGAAGTGTTTAATTGAAATATCTGGCTTATTATGTATAAACTATTTACTTAGAGAGTGAATTACAAATTATTAATTATAATTACAAATTTATGTATAACAAATTTGTTCATTATAATAATTGATCTCGGAAAATTTAGATTGTTTAAAAAAGTTTGTTTATAATATTTTAAATAAAATTATTACATAAAATACAAAATAATTTGAACAAATATTGTAACACGGTATTACAATTCCGTATATTCTTAGTTATTTTGGGAAATTGACTGTATGTTTAATTTATATTAAGGTTATATAAAGTAAATATAAATTAATTTTAAAATATTTGTAATTTGATATTACGTAATTTTAAAAATCAATATACAGATAATAAAAATTGGGAAAAGATCAAATTCATGCGATACATTTTTTAAATAAAACCCATTATACTGTATGAAAAATATATTTCTTTCAATTTTTAATGTTATAAATAAAATTTTATTAAATTAACAAAATATATTTACAATGCTTTATACAAACATTTATTGTATGTAAAATATTTATTCAAATTAAATTAACAATGAAAAAATTTAATTTATTTTAAATATTGTACAATATATTATAAAAGAGTATAGTGTATTAGACAGTATAATATTTATTTAAAATACAAAAAATGTCATAGAAACATAAAAATATAAAAACATAACTTTTATTAATCATTTTGTAAGGATATAATTTATAAGATATAAGCATTTTTGTCTAATAATTTTGTATTAAATCTAAAATAAATATGAAAATTACACTGAAATTAGTGCTAACAAACCTGTTATGTTTGTGTGGCTTTCTATATCAATCATACAAAGTAACCCATCTATACATATCGCAACAGACTACTACTAATGTCATATACGAGCCCAAAACCACAATACCCATACCGGCTATTACTATATGTATGTCAAAACGAAATCTAATAAAACCCCAAATAATTAATAAATATCAAAACAACAACAAGGTTGATTTAATAAAGTTTAACAAACTATCTGTCGGCCACCAAATGGAGCAACTTATTGGACCGGATACATTTTTACAATGCATTCTTAAACTTGGCAACAAATATGTTCCTGTTAATTCCAATTGTACAGCCCTCGCCAGGGTGGTTGTATCCATGAATTGGGACTACTTGTGCTCGACGCTATTTCTGGACCCACTGGACACATACCGTGACAGA